>JAOXYD010064912.1:0-26500 GCA_028565735.1 Pinacopodium congolense | reverse complement strand
TAACCTAAATCAATTGGAAATTAGATGAAATCACTAAACTAAGATTTAATCCTAAGATAGAATGACAATGCAACTACCAAAATGAATGCAATAAAATGAGATAAGAGAAAGACACAAGCCAATTAAAGAAGTTCACCTATCCCAAAGATAGGCTACATCTCCTTTCCAACTACTTGTTGGATAATTTTATATTAATCAATCAAAATAAGTACAATATTCTTATAAGGTGAAGAGTAATCTTTACAATCTTACTTTTCAAGGTTGAAAAGTAACCCACAACAACAATCTTACTTTCTAAAGGTGAAGAGCAACACATTCCAAATCTTTTCAAGTTAAAGAGAATCCTATACAATTCACAAATATCTAAAAGATTCAATTCCTCCAAATTTTAGTAGCTAAATACACCTTGAAAGGTGTTTCACTCAATGTACAATTAAACTAAGGGTTTAGCTTTCAATAAATGATATGAATGAATAATGACAATCTTGAAAGCCTAAACAAACTTAATATGTCAGCAACTAAGCATAAAAACGTGCATATATTTATGCAATACGATCAATATAGGCTAATCACAAAATCTGGACAGCTTAAGTACTCTATGAATATTCAGCTCAAAACACAAATATAAGTGTTTAAAAATCAAACCAAAAATACCAGAGCACTCCTAACACCTTATGTAAACTAACCACAATCAATTTATACACCTAGAATTGATTTATGTGATAAAAATTGTGATTGGATGAAGAACATAAAAAACTGGACAATTTTGATGTATGAATGAACTAATACACACAAATTATGAAATAACCAACCAAAAATCCGAAACTAAGATTATTTCAATTCCTAAGAACTTAAATAAACATAAAACAATAATAACAAACATAAAGAAATAGTTTAAGCAAGTTGGAATTGAAATCAAACTCAGACCAGCAAAAACAGTAGCTATCTTGAAGTATATGAAGGTTTAAGCTCAGTGATAACTAAAACAAGCCTAAAACATCGTAACAAAGTTTAAACACGATATAGAGACCTTAAACAATCCGAAAACTCCAATAACACGATTTTAGAAACATGTTTTATCACCTAGAATCGAGATTCAAGATAGAACAGTCTCAACAGAGACAGCTTTGATAAATGAATGAGTACTAGATTTAATATGATGAAATAGCCTCTCTAAAATGTAAAAGATGGATTAAATAAACTCTTAAACACTCAAACAAGATATTAGACAAAAATTTACATACCCAGAAACATAAATTGACAACAAATGATCGATTGAAAAAAAAGTGCAGTGAAAACTTGGGCAGCTTGAGGCTTTTGAGAGATTCAGAAAGTTTGATCAGTTTTTGAAGAGTCAAGAGTATCAAAATTCATTTTTAAAGAGTATATATAGTGTCTGGAAGCTTAAAAAGTGTTTTTGGAGAGTTTTTAAGCCATTATAATGAAGACAAAAAGCAAAACCCCGAAAGTAGAAACTAGCCGTTGGAGTCAGAGTCATCAACGACACCCTCTGAGTTGATCAACGGTGTTGTTGTTCATAGAACAAGCCGCCATTGATGCTCCTAGAGAAGCGGTGATAAACGACACTCAAATAGGGTACTGTTAATGATGAACAGTCCACCGTTATGTGTCTAGAAAATACAAAATATGTTGCATAATTAACTCCAAACCTTTCTAAACAAGTTCCTAATGATAATTGAGACTTCAAATACCTTTTAAATTATATATTGAGGCTATATGAATGATCAAATACCTTAAAACAATTTAAACACATTATTTACCCTATGAATTAAGATAATATATACTTTTCACATTTTAAATGCAATGCATGATCAAACTTAAGCCCTTAGATCAATTCAACATCAAATAAAACTTACAAACATATTTGAAACAAACTATCTAAAGTCTTGAAGCTTCCAAATCATTTGATCTTCCATTAACTCCAAATTTGACCTTCAAACTGCAAGCTTTCCATATTGCATTCTTCTTAAAAACATACCTATCTTAGAGATTAACATCATAAACATAAATCATTAGTGATCAAACATGTTTTATCATCATTAAAACCAAGATTAGATCCTCCCTTGGTTAAAAAAAATTCAGTCTTATTAAGCCAAAAATAATCTGGGTGATCCATCCATCTAGAGGTGTAATCCTCATTTAAACACTCAGAAGGTTGTTGATTAAAAAGGGATGAAGGCTATTCAAAATAAGATGGATTGAGCCAAGAGTAATCACGGTAATCATCAGACTCAAGGGTATAGGTACAATCAACTTGATAAAAAGGTTTATCCCACTGTCACCCCAATAAACTTTAGGTTCATACCATTGGCAATCTGGCCAATAGTCTTATTGCATCCACATCTTCTTATTGACTAAAAGAAGTTACCAAAGACCACTCTCTATACAAATAAAGATAACAACAAAATAAAATAAAGAAAGAAAATGCTAATCTAAACATGAAACAAACATAGAAAATAATACAAGAAAAAAATATCTAGAGTAATTAATACCAATACGTTCCTAATATTACGATTACACTTTCTCGACAATGGCGCTAAAAACTTAATTGCGGTCGGTCTTACATAAAAGTAACTCAAATTAATCTATCTTTTAAAGCATAAATTTACATTTAATTTGAGACCAACCCTTTGGCAAGTGCATCAGTCACAAAAAATAAAATAGTGGAGTGTTTTTAAGACTCTGAGTATCAATCTTCCGAGGAAGTGTGTATATGATTGTAAATACCAGGTCAATCGAATCATAATTATCTAAAGGACTCCAAATTATAGATTACAAAATTTAATTAAATTTACAAAACTAATCTAAAAGACCTAGACAACTTCTAATCAATTATAAAAGAATTACAGGTTGTTTCCTAAATTGTTTAGTTAAGCTTTGGTGGTTGATGATTTAATTGATTTAAAGATCAATGAGAATTAATCTAAAGCCTTCACTAAATCAAGGCAGCGCTATTGATAAGGCATTGAACTATCTCTATTGGCCCTATCATGCAGTTTGGCTATGAATCAGACTTAGGTAATAGGCTTAAAGCTTAGGAAGTCTAATTCTAACTTTTCTTAATTCAAGACTAGCACCCTCATGATTAACCAAGTCTTTAGTTATTTCACTGATTTAAACAAGGTTTTTTGTTGATTTTTCTAATAACTCAGTAGAGATTGTTGGATTTTAAATTATCTTATAGCAATATCCCTAGTGATCAATTTAGGAAAAACATTAAGCATTCAATAAACAAATATTACTTCACTAATCATGCATTAACACTTAACTATCATAATTAATCATCTATAAGCACATTTAATAACTTAGCTAAACTGAACATTAAGATTAAGCATAGATATTAATCAAAGCATATAAAATATAACTTAGACAACATAACTGTGATTAATAGCAATAATAATAACAACAACACGTGAAATTAAGAGTTTAGAGGTCACCAATTCACATCTTCAGATGTTGTTCTAGCTTTAATTCACGTGTATACAGCTTCACACAACCTAAAAACTCAAATACAACTAATTGAAATGGAAAAGCTAAAGAAATACAACCTAAAAACCAAAATAAATCTAAAAACAATAATTAAACAAGTGTTTAGAATGTAAAACAAAGCTAAAATCCTTAGATCTACTCCTATTTGTTGTATTTAGCTCTAGAGACTTCTTGTTTAAATACAAAAAAATCTGCTGCTTTTGGAGAAAAAGACAAGCTTGAAGACGCGTCCGCAACCTATAACGGTGGGTTGACTATATGTACAATGACACCGATGAAGGTTAGTAGCCCGTCGTTGTATTCCTGTTTGTCAGCATTAAACAGTGCCCCATGTAGAGTTAAATGGTGTCATTTAATGTTTAATGAGCCACCATTTTATTCCTCTTTTCTACTTTCTTAAACGGGGGTCTGGAGGCTTAAACGACGGGCTACTCCAATGGGTGCTGTTTGGCATCCTTTTATGATCTTTTTTCACATTTTCTCTATCTTTCACATCCAACTTCAGATTAAACAATTATAAACAGAAATTAAACATTCAATTACATAAATAAGGGTAAATTGACATCAATTAACAACTAAAAACACTATAAAATTAACCCTTAACATACATGAATGCAAAATTTAAGTTCTTAAAATAGTTCAACCTTAAGAAAAAACTCACAAACAACTTTAAAAACACCCAACTAATGGTCTTAGAGCTTTCATAATGCTTATTCTTTTGTTTTCTTCAAATATCGTCTCCAAGTCTAAACTTTTCTCTTTGACTTAATTCTTAATACACCTATCTTCTAAACTTTATACCATAAACTCAAATCATTAGTAAAAAATATTTTTTTATTATCAAAAGTAAGATTGAAACCTTCTTTGGTTTAATAACTATGATAGTTGCAATCCATTGAGAATCCTACTTTGCACTAGCTAAAACATACCAAAAAAATGCCTCTATTGATTTTAAGTATATATAACAACTCAAATGTGTTTAAAGTAGACATTAGAATACTAAGTGAATTAGTATCAATTACATAAAAGAGCAACAAATCATTTGTAAAACATAAGCTGATGAGTCTGAACCTTTTGTATCTAGAATGGAACTTAAAGTTTTGATCATTAGAGCAACTAAACTAATTAGTCTAGTTAAAACTTCCATAACAAGGGTAAATAGGTAGGGTGATAAAGGATCACCTTGTCTAAGTCCCTTAACTCCCTTATTTAGTTTGTTTGGCTCATCATTGACTAGTGCACAATACGAAATTATAGTTATACATTGTTTAATCCAACTGATGAAATACTTGGGAAACTAAATCTTTAAAGCAAATTTAGGATGAATTCCAAACTTATAGAGTCAAAGGCTTTCTACAAGTCTAGCCTAGCTATACAATCTTAAATTACATTTTTCTTAGAGTAGCCTTTTAACAACTCTTGTGATAGCATGATATTATCACCAATTTTCTTGTCTTTTAAGGAAACTCCTTATGATGTGTCTATTTAGGCAAACAAGATTGTTTTTATAAACCTTATGGCACCTAAAAGGGGGGGGGGTGATTTGGGTGTTTTAAAAATTTCTTTCTAAATTAAACTAATTAAATAGTTTAGGCCAATTTCAATTAAATGAATTCTCTAACAAAAATTTAACCTAAATGATATGCCAAACTTTATGCCAATATTAATCAAACTCAATCAATAATAAATTAAATACAAGCGCACAAATAGAAAGAGATGATGGAAGAGATAAATACTGAATTTTATAGAGCCTACCCTAAAGATAGAACACATCCTCTCTCCAACTACTTATTGGAAATTCACTAACAAACTAATCTTACTTTAATTAGGTGAAGAGTAACCCTTACAATAATATTGATTATAAGGCTAAGAGGAACCTTTACAACAATCGTGATTCTAAGGCCAAGAGGAACCTTAACAACAATCTTGCTTCTCATGTCAAGAGGAACCTTTACAATAATCTTGATTTTAAGGACAAGAGAAACCTTTACAGTCTTACTTTAGGGCAAAGAGTAAACCAATCTAATCTTGTTTTAAGGTCAACACAAAATTATCAATCTTCCTTTCCCATGGGTGAACAGTAACTCTTACAAATATAGCCAAAGGACACAATTTTTTGTACAAAACAATAACCCCTAACTTAGGCTACCAAAGCCTCATCTCAATCTTATATAGCTTATCAAACCTTGATAAAAAATAATGTAAGATACGAGCTCAAATGCAACTAATATAATGCTAATGCCTTATGTAATCTTTAATGTACATAAATGGCATAAATCATTCAAATTCACAATTGATGAATAACTCAATTCAAATCTTATTTATCCTAGGTTAAGAGCAACCTATCAAATCTATTTTAAAGGCAAAGAGAAGCCTATAATCCAATTAACAACCAAAATAAATTAATTCCTCCAATTATGTAACCAAATCACACCTTTAATGGTGTTACTTTAAAAGTCATGCAATATAATCCAATATGAAAATTATAAAGGCAAAAATAATAATAACAAGCCTCCTAACACATCAACAAATCATAAATAATTAGATTTAAACATTAAAAATGTGATTATCACGCTAAACATTCCAATTCAATCAATATCATCAAAAGCTTTCATAATATGCAATCTATATGTATTTTAGCCTATAAACAAATGTTTTTATACATCCAAATGATGAAAATTAAATGATACAAACCTACTACAATCTTAATCAATTAGTTAACAATTAATCTCAACAATAAACTCAATTTTAGAACACTAAACATTGGATTAAAATCGAGAATAAAGCTAAAAACGTCAAACTTGGACAAATTTAAGGCAACTTGCAATATTAAGTTTAAACACACAATGCAATAGCTTAAAAATTAAAAAAAATACTAGAAATCTATTAAACCTTAAGCAAACTGAAAACATCAAATTTGTAGCACCAAAAAACAAGTTTAAATACCAAATTGAATTGAATAAGGAGTTATATAGAAAACTTGATAGATTTGAGTAACTTGTGTTCTTTGAATGCAAACAAATGTTATGAGTGCTTAAAAATCAAAGTAAAAGTGTTATTGCATTCTTGAGACCTTAAGAAAAAGGTATATGATAATTTTGAATCAATAAAAATGGTTTTATAAGTTCAAAATTAAAGAACACAGATGTTCACAGAAGTTTAACCAAAACAGGGATAATTTTGGTGTTGAGACTTTGAAAGCTTGAATTTAATGAAATAATAACTTAAAAAATAAAATGAAAGCTTAATCAACTTTTTCTATATCTAAATTAACTAGAAAAATAAATTTTACAGCATTATAAACTAATTTAAATCACAAAAATTGAATTTGAATGAAGACAGCACAAAAATAAAGACAACTATAGAGAGTTTGAGAGATTTGATATTTTGATTCGTTTTTCAAGGGCTCTAAACTTGTTAAAACAGTTTATGAATGATATTTATAGTTTTACGAAGGAGTTGGAGATGTTAGAAACATAAACTAGCTATTTGGGAGAATAAAAAATTATTAAAAACATAAAACCTGAACTAGCCGTTACAAACAGGGACTAAAATGGCGACACCTGGGGAGCTAAATGGTGTCATTGAGATCTTGGGCAACCGCCGTTTAGCTCGCTAGGAAGTAGGGTAAAACAACACACTAGAGCCTGTCATTTAAGGATAAGCAGCCTGTTGTTTTGCCTCATAAAACATGAAAAAAAGGCTCTAAACCAAATCCAAATGTTTTCAAACAAATTCCTAATATTAAACAATACTACAAGAAAATTTTAAAACATAATTCCAGATTGTTTCAACTTATAAAAATATTGAATTCATTTAAAACAAAGGAATTCCTTTGATTATGAAACTTTTCATTCTTAAACTTCTTTAAAACCTTTTCATACATTCCATAAACCAAAATTCATAACACAAGCCAATTCAAACACATATGATTAGTACTTAATCTATCACTCAATTCACTTAAACATATCAATAAACATACATTAAATCAATTTACCACATTACTACTAGATTTGCAACATTTAGCCTATATTTCATTCTAATTCAATTCCTATATGGAAAATGACATAGCCAAATTCAATTAATCATTAAAAACACAATTTAACTCTTATATGCCTATATGCAAATGTATCATGCAAATGTGAGAACCCTTTTAAAGAATTGATTAAGAATCAAATTTAGGACACTTACACTTTAAACCCTTTTCCTAAACCTATCCAAACTTGATCTTGATTCTCTTGATCTTCTCTCTTGATCATCACTTAATCTTCAATCCTTATCCATTCTTAATCATTCAATGTTTGAGCTATTCTACCTTATACTTCACAAATATATTCTTGCACTTTAAATATTAACCTATCTTATAAAAGCATAAAAAACTTAAACATTAGTAACAATAATATTTTGTCATCATCAAAGCACGTGATTGGAACCATCTTGGTTCAATAATTTTTAATCTATTGGCAAGCATCTTTTAGATTATTTTATACAAGGTATTACAACATGCAATAGGTCTATAATCCTTCATTTAGGAAAAGGCTTAAGTTTTTGGAATGAGACATATAAAATCTTTTTTAGCTCCCTAGGCATTTTCCTATTCCTAAAAAATTCCAAGATTGCATTCACTACAATCCCCTTAGTATCTGACCAAGTTTTATGAAAGAAATTTTCATTCCATCCATTTAGTTATAAGGCTTTATTGGAATTCATTGAAAAAAAGGATTTTTTTTTCACTTCTTGTTTATCAAAAGTTTAGTGAGGAGAATAGCATCTTTCTTAGATATAGTTTCTAGGATTATAGAATGAAAATGTTGAGAAGAGGAAGAACATGCAATTGTAGTTCCTATTATCCTAGAGAAATAAGCATGTACGTTTTGCAAGAGCCCTTCCTGAGTCTTCGTATAACTATTTAAACCAATGAATGGATATTGTTGATGTTCCTTCTAGTTAATATAAAACTGAAGTAGAAGTTGGAGCATCTATCACCTTCTTTTAACTAGTAGACCATTAATCTTTGCTTAAATAATAAGTTGTGGTTGTTCAAGGCTTGCAAATAACTTTTCAATGCCTCTTTTTCTTAATTCTAGAGGGAGTTATCATGTGCATTACTTAAAAGCTAAGTCTGAATTTTTTAAAAGCCTTTTATAAGTTAGCTAAACCCCTTTTTTTGTGTCACCTTATGAAAGTTAAGAGATTTGAGTTCCTCCTTAATCTTTCCAATCTTCCTTAAACAAATTAATGCCTTAGTTCCTTTTATTTCCTCCTTTAAGCCTCTTTTAATAGCCTCAGTGAATCATAATACTTCTAATAATTAATTAAAAAATTTGAATGAAAAATTCTTACAATTTTAAGTACAAAGTTTTGTATCATTATGGGAGTATGATTAGAAAATAATGGATTGCTAAAACATGTCTTTGATTCAGGGAATAAGGAGGGCACGTGTCATTAACCAATGCCCTATCAATATGCTTTTGTAAGAATAGTTCCCCTTTTCACTTATTGGACCAAGCAAAGAAATGCTCGCTCATCTTTATATTTGTAAGCTAAATGTCTATTACAATAATGTCCCTCTACTTTATCAACATAGTTCCTCCAATAATAATGTAACTTTGCTTTAAAAGGATTCAATATACTATTAAAATCACCTAGCAGTAGCCATGGATCTAACATTACATTCCCCAGTTCCCTCAATTTACTCCATCTTGGTGGTTTTTTAAATGCTAAATTATGAACATAAATGAAAGTCACCCGCATTTTTATCTCCTTAATTTCAACTTGGGATGAATAAATTGATTAGATAATTGTGAATGCAGAATCTAAACCTTGTTAATGTTATAGATCACAAAAATTCAACCAATGTAATTATGTCCATAATTAATTATCTTCTCCTAAGTAGAAGTAATAATTTTATATTCTTGCTTGCTTGTATTCTAATTTTAGTTTTAACATTCCCATTATCATTGGTTTATTATTTAGAATAAAGTTTCTAACAACTAATTTTTTAAAAGTTTAACCCTATCACATTCCAAGCTATAATACTCATTTAATTGAGACAATTGTTAGTACCTCTCTTCTTCCTATTTGATCTTCTCCTTGTAGCCTTGTTAAATTCCTCATTTAACACTAGACATTCTTCCTTTATGGGAGAAGGATTTATCTTATTAGTTTTAAAGATTGAGTTTACGTCTTAGTTTACTGGGTGATTTGCACTTTAATTAAATTCTCATATTAAAGGGACACCATTTGCTACAATGCTTACTCTTGTAGTTGGTTTTGAATATTCAATGGACAATCACCTATAAAAGGTTTGTTAATATTCTCTACAGACCTTTTATTGTTATAAGTCTATGTTTTATTCCTATCCTCTCCATTTTTTCCTAAGTTCTGCATGACCTCATCATAGTCATCTCTAGCAAATATTCTACCTATTGGCCATAATATCTCCTTGTTTTTAATTTTGTCTAATGTGCAACAATATATTCCACTAACTACATCCTTAAAAAGCTCCTTGTTGTCACCTAGCCACATAAATGGAATAACATCTAGTAGCTCCTGTTAGGCATTAATGAACATGCAAATTCTAACATAATTAATTCTCTTAGTTGTCACTATTCTACTCATTAATGCATATTGACTTTCCTATATAATTGGCCAAGTAGATCAAACCTTTGGTTGTACAATATTCTAGAGTTATGTTGTGTATGTTCATCCAGATGGAAACTTTAGACTTTTTTAGCTATTTTATTAGAGTGCTTAGATTCCAAAGTTGTAGAAAAATCAATCGATTTTGTATATGCAATAACCGACTTCCAATTTCTTTTAATCCTTTCTATAAGCTCTCTATTATTTATATGTAGATGTATCTTCTTAACAATGATAAAAGTAGGGCTCTTATCTATTACAGACTTAAAGGTTAAAGCATAGTTAAGAGAAATTTCCTTAATCCCAAAAGTTTGCATAGGTGAAAGCATAAAGGTTTGAGAATTTTAATGCTTCCTTTGTAATGGGGGAAAATCCTCTGAGTTTATGATTTGATAGCTTGAATAAGGATGAATATGATATAGGTGTTGTAGGTGAAGATTTATAGAAGGGTAGAATGAAGGGAGTTTAGCTAAAAAGAGAAAAAAAAAGTAAAGATGGCTACATAATGTTTTGAAATACCATTATTATAAATGTAAAGGTAAGAAAAAGATGGCGAACCTGAAACTTGGAGCTGGGTAACAAAAGACACGGAAGGATGATTAAGAGTGGTTAGTATAAGATGCTAGCCAGGTTTATGGCACAAAGTAAGAGGATAAAAAGTGAGAGGGGGAAGATTATGTGAATAAATCATTTAATAGTGAGAGCTTTAGAGAGAAGCTCTAAAAACATTTTATTATTAAGTAGTAATAAATTAAAAATATATTTTTTAAGATATGCTAAAGTACGTGAGAATGAATTACCTTTCATTTTTTAATGAAAGACATAAAAGAACTTAATTAATCTTGACACTTAAAAAGATTTATGCATTTTTTAACTAGTATGCAATGCACACGCATAAAGAGTCCTTAAAAATATTGAAATATTAAGATAACATTTACATTAAAAAATGTTAAGTCGATATGGCACCTAAAAAGAAGGTGAATTGGGATTTAAAAATGGTTTTATCTAAATAAACAAATTAAGATGCAGAAGCTTATAACTAATTCAATAAAACAATCAATCAATACAATAAGACAAGTGCGTAAAATTAAAAAGTAAGGAAAGAAAAGATATATCAGATTTATACTAGTTTGGAGTGGTCCACTTACCTTTACATCTAGTTCCTCACACCATTATTGAGATGATTGCACTATTTCAACAAAATAAATACAACTTTCAATCTTACAATTCTTTTCAAGCCTCAAAGATAGTCTTTCACTCAATTCTTTTTCCTTATGCTAAAGAATAACCTCTTAAGCTCACAAGAACAATTCTAGATGAATCATTCTTTACTTAATTTGACTTGGTGTATAAAAGAGGATAGAAAAGATGAATGCACAATGACAAGATGCCTCACATAAACACACAACACAAAACTCTTAAATAAAACTTGATGAAAACACTGTAATAATACTTTTTAAAATTGTCACACTCTCTTAATGCTTCATGTAATACTACTAATAAAACACTCTATTTATACTAAAACATAGTTAATTAGTTGTTGTCCAACAGATATAATAACGTTACATTGGTTTAATAAGTTTACTGTTCTGTAATCTATCAAATCATAATTTTATGCTTTATTTTCTTATCATTCGATTTACCTATAGGTAAGGTTCGATCAATCGATTGACTAAAAACTAGCATTCGATTGACCGTTCTTAGCCATTTAGTCAACCAATCTAGGCTGACCACCAAGACCAAATATTTCAACCCTAAAACATTTAAGTTTAAACCCAAAAATAAAACCAAACTTGTATTACACAGATCCAGTCATATTTACATAACTTAAGCTAAATTTTCATTTCATGCTAATTGTCTAATTTAATTAACTTATGCATTCTTAATCAATCAACTCACTCATCAAAAGGGGGTCTTTAACACAAATAGTCACATCAAACACATAAAACCTCTTAATTATGTATCTATATGAATTTTCTAAGATATATATGTATAATGACCATGTAAAAGCCTCTTAAGCCACCAAAATAAATTTAAGTAAAACTTACAATAAAAAAATACATATCTAAACCTATATTAAACTAATTTTCTTCTTCAAGCTTTGAGTCTTTATAAATTATCTTCATAAGCTTTGATCGAACTCCAAAATTCTTTAAGTAATCATACTTATTCTTCATTCATACTTATCTTTCAACACACTTAATACACAAGCATTAGTAATAAGGTTTGTTTTGTCATCATCAAAATAAAGTGTAACCTCTCTTAGTTTAACAATCCCTCCCTTTTTGGTGATGATAAAATCATGTGATATTATGGATTAAATAACAATCATAGATATTAGCCACAAATTACATGAATATCAAACGTTTGATAAACTCCCCTTAAATATGATGAAATCAAGGAATAGTTATTTCAAAACAAAACATCCAACTAAAAACACAATCCAAACTTCAAAAACAAAAACAAACATCATAATTATACATTTTAATGTCAAAAACAAACTCCCCCTAAATCTATGCATTAAGAAAGATATACTCCCCCTTCATTAAACATAATTCATCCAACATTTTGCAATATAAGATCACATAATTCTCTTCCCCTTTTTGGAATCACCAAAAGGGTATATAAATAAGATAGCTAAACATATTAAAATAATATATCTTAGCAAATGAAAGCAATTAAAACATAAGAATATCATACAAAAAGAAATATAAGCCAAAAACCTTTATATGAAGGGGTCAATGATATAGATAAAGAGGTAATATTATACAATAAAATTATCATAAAAAACAACCAAAGAATCACATATACTACTACAGGAGATCTGATGGAAGTAGAGGAGGAAGTTAGGAGAGGATCTCGAGAAGGAAGATATTTTACTCGTCCACCCAACTCATCACATAATCAACCTTGCAATAAAGGGATGCAATCTCAGACTCAATATTATAAGTAGTAGTTGGAGGTCTAGCAGAAGTAGGAACAAGCCCAACAGATGTACCCTCATCATTAAGGTGCACAGAAATAATGTGACTTAGGGTAGCGTAACATCCGCATTAGGGAGAATAGGAGTAGCTGAGCGTTGTTGTCACTGGTGAGATCGAGTCATATGATCATTAACAAATTGAAAACCCATGTGCTTTAAGGAATTTAGGTTAAATAAAGAATAAAACTCAAGATTATCTTTCATAAGAGGGATATGAAATTATTGGAAGATGTGGCCAAGAATAAAAGAATAAGGGATGCGTTGATTCTTTTTCTTGAAACGGACAAAATAAATCATGTTGTGCAAGATGAAATCCCCTAAATAGATTTTCTCATTAAGCATAAGGGTTGAAAGAAACTAAAGATCATCATAACCTAAGTCATTGTAATGACTACTAGAAGAAAGAAAGTTGTATTTGATAAAAAGATGATAGAATTTGGGAATGGTACTCAAATTTCTCACATGTTTTGATTTTCCAGTAATGCCTTCATCACTTTCTAATTCAAAAATGGTTTTGATTCTCTTGGCTAAAGTGTGAGTTTCATTAAAACATTTGCCCATGTAGTAATAGTGAGGAAAAATAGGGGGAATTGGAATTCCTATGATGATATTGATTACGTCTCTAGTGAGACGAATAGAGACATTCTCTACTATAGAGATAAGGATGTACTCATCATTCTCCTTAACCTTTCTAAGGTTATAATAGAAACATTTAATAGAAGTGGGGTAAATCTCAAAAGAAAGAGTTATAAGAGGCTCTCACCCTTGATCAATAAAAAACTGGCCGAAGCTATTTTCCTTAAAAAAGTCTAATTAGGTAGGATAAATTGTACAGTTTTCAGATAGCTTTCTAAGGGCGTAATACTAAAACTAGTCAGACTTAATATCAAAATATCCATCCCTTTGACTAGCTCGAGATCTTCTATTCATAGAGGTACTACCACCACAAGTTCTAACCATATTGGGATTCAAAAAAACAAGCTAGGTAAAAACTTAAATGAAAAACTCTAAAAGTAACAATAAACACTTAATAAGGCTTTAGAGTGGGAAAAAGCGCATGGATTACCTCCTTGTCTAAAGTAAAAAACACAACCTGCAAATATGCAAGAATACGGATGACTAAATGCTTACAAACTTTAAACCTAAAATGCTCTTATTATGCATGTAACTTTGACAAAATTAATCCAGGAAGGATTTGATCAAAATTTAGAAGAAGATAAGGACCAAAGAGGTAAGCTTTTTACTAAGATTTTGTATTTGAGAAAAAATTTGCTAAAACATTAATTCAACATTCTAAAGATCCTAATCAAAGATAGTAAAAAAATTATGAAACAGGTTCGCTTTAATCTAAAAAGAATCTTCAAAAGGCAAAATTTAGAAAAAAAAAAGAATAATAATTTTATTAAAAAGACCAAATTTTAAGAGTAGACATTTTAATTTCATAAAAACATATTTAAAAAGTAAGAAAACTAGAAATAGTAAATCTATTTTACCAAAAGTAATAGGCTAGACAAAAACATTTACTTAATTTCTTACTATCTAAAAATTAAAAAAATTAATTTGGTTAAAAATCCAAAAGATTTTCAAAAGGATTAATCTGAAAAAATTCTAGGAAAATCATAATTTGCAAAATCATAATTAACTGTCTAATTGAATTTTCAAAAGATTGCTTTCATAAAAAACTAATTAATTTAATCAAAAATTAGGATAGACCTTAAAAATCAAATTTGAATTTAGGAAAAATTGAAATTAAACACAAAGAGATGTAATTGGATGTCCTAAAACCTCAATTATGTTTTTACTTGTCTGAAAATACAAACATTATTAGCTAATTTCTCAATCCAAGGCAGGAAAAATCAAAATCACCAAATTCAAAACCTTAAAATGCAAGAAATCTAGGAATTTTGCAAAGAAAAAAAAACTTCTAAGGACTAAAAGCAACTAGATGTAGGTGAGGAGGCTTTAGGGAGTCTCAACAAACTATTTAGGAGGCTCAGCAATCAGCGGAGGAGGAGAGGGAAGCTTCGAAGGTGACAACAATGGAGTTTTAGAGAGATATAGGAAAAGAAATAAAACAGAAGAGGGAAATGGAACTTAAACCCTACATTTTTAACTATTAGTCAACCGAACTCATTATATCGGTCGACTGAGATTAGGTCGACTAAACTACTCATATCTGTCGACAGAATAAATACAATACACAAAATATTTAAACCACAATAGCCTAAACATATTTCTTAAAAGAAAAACTGTTTACAAAGAATATCTAGTAAACTAATTTTAGTTTATTCAGCATTTTATTTTCAAGAATAAGTAATAAAATAACAATTATTATTTCACACTTTCTCATATAATTTTTTTTTGGTAATAATAGTTTAGTGCCTTTCAAATTATTTTTTGCCATTCTTTTTAATTTGATGTTTCACTTGATTCAATAATAGCTAATTATTCCTCTTGCCCTCAAAGGTACCTACAAAACACAAAAATTTAATGAAATTTTGGTACCCATATCATTTTGGTTCCTTGAGTGTTAGTTTTGTACATTTCACGACCATTTAATAATACATTTACATTTCTTAATCGATTATAGCAAAAATATTTAACATGACCATATCTTTCACAATATGAGTAAAACAACAAAGTGAATGTTTTATATGCATTTATAGGCCTATAAGCATGATAGAACCTTTGAGTAAGGGTTCTTTGATTATGCAAATAACTTCTAAATTTTTTAGTATACATGAATGTATGATGCCTAGATTGATGTTTACTTGAAGATGCATTTTAAATGATCTTAGGACTTTCATCTTTCAAATTTTTTAACTTTCAGAAAACAGTATTACTAGTGGATGCTTCATTACTATATTCCAAACCATGTTTATCATTACCCAATTTTTGAATACTTAGCATGGTTTTTAATTTTTATTTTTCCTTAGTAAATTTTGCAAACAATTCCTTAATGGATTCTACTTCTTTCTTTAAGGAGATATTTTCATTTACCAATTCATCATTATTTTTGTTTATTAAATCTAGATCTTTTCTAATTCCTTCATTTTTTAATCTATATTCAATAATTATTTTCACGGATTCCTCATTTTTATCACGTAATTTCTTTCTATTTTTAGTTAAATATTTTATCAATTCTAAGAGTTCTTTATACATATATTTAACTTCATATTCATCATTCGAGTGAGAAATACTTACCTCATTATGAGCCATGAAGTGCATGTTTGAAATTTCTTTTTCGGAGTTACTTAATTCACTTCATGGCGCTTTTAGAGCTTTTTTCTTGAAATCCTTTTTTTTTGCTTTTCATCTTATTTAAGATGTGGGCAATGTGTCTTTAAATAGCCTTTTTTACCACATTAGAAACAAGTCACATTAGAGAATTTTATTTTTAGATGGATACTTTCCTTCTCTCTTACGAATCGGAGCCTTTCTTCATATAAGCTTTCTTAGCCTCTCGTAATAAGTGCAGCGGATTCTTCTTCACCACTTTTTTAAGTTGATTCTTTATTCTCACTATCTTCCTTTCTTGTATCCCTGAATGCTATTTTTTTCTTTTTGGGTGTAACATCTTCTTACATATCTTTTAATATCACTTCATATGTGAACAATGATCCAATGAGCTCATTGAGGGATAGGATGTTGAGATCTTTTGCTTCTTAAATTGCCATCACTTTAGGCTCCCATGACTTTGATAGGGATCTTAGGATTTTCCTAACAATCTCAACATTTGAATAGGTCTTGCCTAAACCTTTTAAAGTACTAACAATATTGTTAAAATGAGTATACATAGTAAATACATTTTTATCTTTTATCAATTTAAAAAGTTTGAATTGATGAGTGAGCATGCTTATTTTAGTCTCCTTTACTTGATTTGTGCCTTCATGAGTAATCTCTAGGATGTGCCAAATATCATATGTAGTGTCACACATAAAAATTCTATTAAACTCTTATATACTTAGAGCACAAAATAAAATATACATGGCTTTACTATTTAAAGAGTTCATTCTTTTCTTCAATACTTAACTTATTATCTTCTTTAATCATAGCTTCATTACCTATGAGTTTGGAAGGCAAGGTGGTTTTTTGTGAAACAATAAGCCATAAGCCTATGCTTCCACTTCTCAAAGAATGTCTCATCCAGTTCTTCCAATACATATAATTATTTCCATCAAAATATGGTGCTCTATAAGTGTTTTAACCTTCTAAACTAGACGAGGGAGCAAAATCATTCATTATGTATGCCATATAATCTTTATTCATTAACTAGATAGAATTAAAAAACTTTAAAACTTACGCTCTGATACTAATTATTAAGTTGGTATGGCATCTAAGAGATGGGGCAAATTAGGATTTAGAAACGGTTTATCTAAATAAAAAAATAAAGATGCGGAAGCTTATAAATAATTAACCAAAACAATCAGTCAACAAAATAAGACAAGTGCATAAAATTAAAAAGCAAGCGAAGAAGAGATACACTAGATTTATACTAGTTTAGAACAGTCCACTTACCCTTACGTCTAGTTCCCAACACCATAATTGAGATGATTGCACTATTTCATTAAAAGAGTACAACTTTCAATCTTACAATCCTTTTTCAAGGCTCAAGGATAACCTTTCACTCAATTTTTTTTCCTCCGGCTAAAGAAGTACCTCTCAATCTCACAAGAACAATTCTAGGTGAATAATGCTTCACTTAATTTCACTTGGCATGTAGAAGAGGTTAAAAAGATAAATGTACAATGATAAGATATCTCACATAAACACATCACACAAAAATTTCAGATAAAACTTGATGAAAACACTATAATAATACTTTTTCTAAATTTTCGTTATACACTCTCTTAATACTTCGTGTAATACAGCTCATAAAACACTCTATTTATACTAAAACTTAGTTAATTAGTCATTTTCCAATGGATATAATAACATTGCATGAGTTTAATAAGTTTATCGTTATATAATCTATCGAATCTTAATTTTTTATTTTCTTATCATTCGATAAACTGAGGCAAGGGTCGATCAACCGATTGATCATAACCTAGCATTTAATTGACTGATTTATGCAGACTACCAAGACCTCATTCGATAAACCGAGGCAAGGTTCGATCAACCGATTGATCATAACCTAGCATTTAATCGACTGATTTATGTAGACTACCAAGACCAAATATTTCAACCCCCAAAATTTTAAGCTTAAACCCAAAAATAAAACCAAACACCTACTACACAGATTCATTCATATTTAACACAAGTTAAAATTTCATTTCATGCTAATTGCCTAATTTAATTAACTTATGCATTCTTAATCAATCAACTCACTCATCATGAGGGTTTTTAACATATATAGTCATATTAATACATAAAACCTCTTAATTATGTACTTATATGAATTTTCTAAGATATGTATGCATGAGGAGCATGTAAAAGCTTCTTAACCCACCAAAATAAAATTAAGCAAAACTTATAATAAAAAATACATAGCTAAACCTATATTAAATTAATCTTCTTCTTCAAGTTTTAAGTCTTCATAAATTATCTTCATATGCTTTGATTGAATTCCAAGACACTTTATGTAATCATACTCACTCTTCGTTCATACCTATCTTTGAACACACTTAATACACAAGTAGTAGTAATAAGGTTTGTTTTATCATCATTAAAATAAGGTGGAGTTCTCTTAGTTCAACAAAAAATACATGGATCAACCTATTAATTCTTAATTCTTTTAGTCTTGATCTCATCCTTCATTTATAACATGTTCTTCATGTGATATCCTTTGACTCTAATATATGATCTTACGCATCTTTTATATTACTATTTTTTAATACATGAAAAAAAAGAACCATTAGTAGTAATGATATATGTATATATTGAAATCTCGCTTGGTTCAGTAATAATAATTAAGAACATTTTGATGTTTATAAATTTATAAATTTGATATTATTATATATTGAAGAATATATATCAATTTTATAATAATTTATTTATATATTAAAAATTATTAAATATATTTTTCATATTGAAAAATGATTCAAAATGTACATAAATTTCAAAATAATTACAATTTTCTATTTTTCTATTTATAAATTTTGTATTTTAAGTATCTTAAAACTTTAATATTTAGTAATATTTCTTTTAAAATTAAAATTACTTTCATGTGAATTTATCATACATGAAATTATAGCAAACGTAATTCTCGTATAATTATATGTGTATATAAATTATAATTTATATATTTATACATATTGTTGAAAAAAGTGACTTATTGAATAACACATACTTAAAGGATCAAAAACTAATCAAAGTTAATAAAGTTATAGATGGAAGGACTATATGTGAAAATATGGGAAAATGTAAGCAAATATTAAAGCTAAATTAATACCATTAAATGAATGTTTTAGGTAGTATTAAAGGAAAAAAAATGTTTTTTCATCCTAGCATTTTAACTTATGCTCAAGTCAGACTCTAATATTTTAAAATATTCAAAAATAATCCTAATGTTTAAAAAATCTTCAAAAAAATCCTAATGTTTCAAAAATATTTAAAAAGAACCCTAACTCCTTGCATTGTTAACCACCTCTGTTATATCTCACATGACAGTGACACATGGCATATTTTTAATAGTTAAATTTTAAAGGTGGGACTAAAATGGCACATGGCACCTAATGTGGTGCTCAACAACTAAGCAGGGCCACAATAAAAAATATCTAGAGCAACCGTTGTTGTATGTATCCATTTTAAAGCAATGTTTACAAAATCGAACCGGATATCGAACTGGTGAAGAGAGTGGTTTAAGATTTAGAAGTTTAACCGGTATCAAACCATTATAAAATTGGTATTGAACAGGTATAAAATAATAAAAGTATAAATTATAAAAATAAGTAAAAATATATGATAGAAATTAAAAGTATAATTAAAATAGAATAAAACACCAATATCTATTAATATGTAATCAATAATAACAATAATTTTAACTAAAATTAAATGTAATCTAATTCATGAAAATTATAGTAAAAATCAAAATTATATTTCAACACTATTATGCAATTAAATATAATTGTTTCTTAAATATAAAATAACATTTAAATATTGTTTTTTATGGCATAAAAATAAATTTATCTTAATAAATAAAAGTGCATTATAATATGTAAAAAAATCTTTTGAATTTATTAAACAAATGAATCTTTTTTAATAAAGAAAATAGATAGAAATTTAAAATTAATTAAATAATTGATAATGGGCAATTGCATGATCGTGTTGGAAAATTTTTAAAAGATTAAGAATCATATAAATTAAACATGGCTCTCTTTTCTTTTCTTTTTTAAGAAAAAGCTCATCATGCCTTCTGGAGATCATTTTCAAAATGAAATTATGCTCAGTCACTTTCATTTCCTGTAATAAGTACAATAGTTATTAATGACATTAATGGTAATAAGTAAACTCTCACCAACCACACTTTTGCATAGATAAAGTTCCCTTCTTTTTCTCCATCTTGCTAACCTCCTACATCTTCTATAGTTTCTCGTTCTTTTTTTTAGAAAACCACATCTGTCTTGTTGATTTCTAGCTTTATGGACGTTTTCTTGTGTTCTTTATTAATTATTTTAGTCTCTCGATAAGAAATTTTGCTTCAATTTCTTTGCATTCAGCTTTTTTATTTTCTACTCTCCCTAATCTTGATCTCTATGCAGTAGTTGTCTAATAGATTGAGAGACTGGGGACTCGCCGGCATCAAGAAGGGGAAAGAACTTGGATTAGCTGCCAGTGGACACTGGAAGGCTGATAATTTTTCTGTCTTTGGGTGAGGGGCACTGAGGTGAGGGACCTTTTCTACGATTGTTTAGGTGTGTTAATCAATAGAAGACAACTGTTTAATCTCAACTAACAGAACTATCACGCGATGGGCTATGGAGGAGGAAGGATAGTCGAAAGTAGCAATGTCTAAGGGGCAACTGTAGGTGAGAGGAGATAAGCGTGATGCTGGGGCAGCTGCATGAGATGAGCGCGATGCTAGGGACAACTACAAGTGAGAGTAACACTGCAAGTGAAAGAGGGGGAGGGGTTTTCATAAGGTCAAACCGTTGTTTGTGATTGGTTAAACTGGACGGTTTCTTTAGTCACTAGGTTTTGAGTAAAACCAAATCGGTCAACTGGTCGGTTTCAGGTTAATTTGATTGAACCGATCGGTCCAATTCGATTTTTCAATCCTTGTTTTAAGGTACCTTTCTTCTTCTCACCTCAATATAAACCTATGTAGTTAAGTATAACTTACACCCTCCATCCTTTACTTTATACAACTATCAACTCTATCTCACAATGCCATCAGTGTCTCATCGTAGCAAAGTTAAGTGTCTATATATTTTCTTCTCCATCTTCGAAAAATTTTCCCATTTTTCATCAACCATGGTCCCCAAACTATCATCAATAATCTCAAGTCACCATCAGTGGATGCCACCACTAACGTCTCTTCTCATCTCTTTAAGTGGGGGATTATCCATATTATTCTAGATATTTAGATTTAATTGTTGTTATTTATAATGACATGTTAATTGTTAATTTATAATGAAACCTTATTTGTTAGATTCAATTTTTTATTCTAAACCTTATAATCACTTTTATATGTACCTTCTTTGTTTGATTAAACTTTCCATGCTTTAAAACATATATGCTTTATATATGAATATCATTGTTAGCATATATTGTGGTTTAAGATTAAATTAGTAATTCTCAACATCATTTCTAAGATTAAGTAAGAGATGAAATGTGTTTAAATTGAATAAATAAGGTTGTGTTCAAACGTTATAAACAAAACAAATATTATAGCTTAATATCATAAATAAAGCTACATTATTGAGGCCAAGTTATTCTAAATGAATTTGTTTTTACTTTAAAAGTATAATTTGCGATAAGTTGAAAATAATTTTACATTGTATTTAAAATATAAGCTATGGAAGCTTCTTAAATTAAAACATAAACAGAGGTTTTGAGATTGTTTATACCATTAGATTTGGTTTAGAGGTTGCTTGTATCATTAGATTTGGGTCTATAAATGTTAATTCTATACACAAGTTACATTTATTCCATATTTGATGAAAATGGTAAAGGACATGGTGTATTGCAGTTTTATTTTATTTTTAATGCTTATTTATTATTCTACATATTTATTACATATTTTAAGTTATAGTTTCATTTACACATACAAGTTAGTTACGGAATCATCTACATCAACTTATAGATCATTTAATATAGATGCTCAAAACATAGTTTGCTAAATTAAATGCCCCATTCAGTCTCCTTTTTACTGCTTTACACATACTATAGTTAACAAAAATATTCAACTTCTCTCCGCATTTTTAACTATTTTAGCTATTGATATGCTAGGCTTCTCGAGTATTTTATCCTTGAAATGTCTCATCAAGAATTTATCTAACATCATTTTGGGTTTTTTTTATGTAAAACAATTATGATTAAGGTTATATATCTTTATCTTAAAACATCCATCATTCTTTTCAAAACTAGCATACAACTCCTATGAACATCCCTCGACACATCTATCCGTAATCATATTATTTTCACTCTTCTTCCACTACACATTGAAATGTTTTTTTCATTGCATAATTAATAACAACGTCTTTGAACTCCTTTTTAGTTACAAATTTCATACCTAATGACAATTGTGGTGCTACATCAGTTAGTTAATGTTTGATATGTTTACTTGGTCTTTGCAATAGTTCATTAGGCTCCTCTGTATTAGAATACTCATCATTACCCATATAACTCCCATAATTTATTCAATTAATTTCCTAATTAACAATTATTTGGGACATTTATTTGGAATTTTATGAGCCCATATTCAACAACCAATCCTGCATCATTATAAACTATATCATTAACTAACTCGTCGTCATCATCATTTTCATTCTCAACCTACTCATCTTCAATTGAACCCACCTTACATGCCACTTCATAAAGTTTATCTATAGCATGTTTGTTAAACCAAGGGAATTCTATCTTATTTCGATGATGACTAAAAATTTTTTTGTACTAATATTTTGTTGTAGTTAAAGTTTTGATAAGATAGATTTGTTAATAAAGTTAAAGAGATAAATTTTGAAGTCTTGAAAAAAAAAAAGAACCTATGAGGTTAAAGTGAAATAAATTCAAGATGAAAGACTAAGATATATTTTGCAAAGGTTTACAATTGTAATTTTTCATATAAGTTTTTTCTTAGTCTCATTTTGGTGTTTAAAGGGCTCACCCATGGATAATTACATTCATATTTAGAGTATACATGTAGGTTACATGATTAAGAAGAATATGTATGTGAAATGTTTTAGAAAAGATTTTCAACATGTGTATGAGTTAAGAAATATTTTTAAAGTGTCTGGGATTAATATGGATTGATTTGAAATGTGGTCAAAGTGTTTATAATATTTAAAAATCAGTCTACAGAAGGATTGATCAACCAGTCATAGGGTTTCATGTAGTCAACCAATGTGTCATTTTTCCCTTAATTGGTCGATTGGTCAACCTATGTAAGTACTAATCAACCGAATCACATCCAAATGTTCATACTTGCAACGGGAAAAAAAATATTTCCAAACAATGAGCAACGTTCATTAAAGGCCACTAGACTAAAAATACACTAAATAAGTGTTCTTACATGAATTTTATGTATCTAAGTGTAGAAGAAACAATCATATAAGTGATTTAAGAATGAAGAGTTTTGTTTTGTAGGTTTTGGTAAAGTTTTGATTTAGTTTTATTAATTTTTTTGTGAGTATGTTTGTGCATACATTCCAAGTGATTTTTAGCCATTTCAAACATCTTGTGAGCTAAGTTAAACACTTTTTCAAGTGTACTTTGAGAGGTTAAAAGGTTATAAGTTATTGAATTGTGACATGTTATCCTGTAATCTCGTGAAAAAGGGACCCAATTTGTGCTTTTATTAAATTAATATGGTAGAATACCTAACGATAAATTAGGAAGTGTAAATAAAAGAAAGAGATTGTCTCCAAATCATTATAAAATTGGTTTGCATATTCTCTCCCTTATTCTTTTAATTTAAAATTTTTCTTTACAAGTTGTTTATATTGTTTATATTATTATTCATAATATTTGTATAATTATTTATTTAGTTTCTACATAATTTCTTAGAGAACTTGATGAATTTAAGATTATTAAGTTAGAAAATTTTTAAAAAACTTAATTCACCCCCTATTAGGTATCAAATAAGACTAATAATACTTAACCAAAGCTCCCTCAAATGTGTTGTTATGAGGTCTCTTATTCTCTTTATTTAGGACCTCTCATACAGTTATGTTGGGTGTAGGAATTTATATGACTAACTTATCCATTCCAAACCGTCATATAATTATCAAATTCCTTATTTAAAATAATTTCAAACACAGATAAATATTTAATATATCTAAAAATAAATCAACATAGTTTTTCTTATAATATAATTGATGTAATGCAATTACATGATTTAGAAAGAAAAAAAGTCTTGTCTCTGCATGTTGGTGAATTAACAGTCATAATAGCAACAGTTATGTCAATGATGCAGATAGCATAGTTGTGTTCTCCCTATAATAAAATCAAGTTCTAAGTTTGGACTTCTGAACTCCGCTAGAACAAAGAAACAAAAATAATAAGAATTCACAATATGAAAGCTTGATAAATGAATTCCGCTTGAATACAATTCTTTTTTTATTTTTTATTCATCATTTGATATAATTTTTTTATATCTATCCTTAAGTTTCAAAATGCTAGAGAAGATGATATCTTATCATAAATGCTTGGCGTGAATGATAGTAAACAAAAAGGAATATACAAATTCATTCCATAACTAACAAAGAGCAAGGTCATAAGTTGCCAGAGTCATCACAATTTTTATTATCCATTCAACAACATGCTAAAAAAATTGTTATCAAGACATCATATTTTACAAGGGCTTCTAAGATTACTTAAGTATAAGTTTTGAGGCTATATTGACTCTTATTGTTTTGTTTCTGCGAATACTTTTGTAAAATTGTCATATCAAATAGGATGCCTTTATCAAAAATAGGATTGAAATTTGGCTTAGTCTCTTTACTGTCACTATATTAAAATGACGTCTCATTTCCAGAAGATTACACACCAACTTAATCATTTATCTGCAGAATATCAAACCAACTTTGAAACATAATACATGAAAATCACTATATGACTAAAAATAGACAAGGGAATATCACATTTAACTAAAATGTTATACATTTGAGCTTAATACGTCCCATATTTATTTGCGATTCACTAATTATAGTGCTTCCTTACCAAGACAAGCTCAATATAACATTTGATTCCAAAATTATATTATAAACAAAGTATGACAACTCTAAAATGCATATTCATGAAAATTTGAAGTTAGAAAATGGGCATAATTCAATTGATTTATATACTTGGAACAAATGCTATACGTAATATGCATAATTCTACTTTATCTATTATAAGATTCGAACTAATAATATGGAAGCTATATGAAACAAGAAAACAACCATATTTAGCAAGAAAACAACATAGCATACTAAAAAATAAGAAACAGGTTAAGGACCAGCATAAAGGCAAAAAAAAAGTAAGACAATTATCCTTTATGACGAAGACAAATGAGACCCTATAAATTTTATTTAATACTGCTTATCTCCTGCAAATAGACAACGTATATTTTAAATTGAATTAACTAATAACCAATACGATAAACGATGGAATATGGGCAAAAACTATATAAACATCACTATGTTGACAAAATTCAACACTAATGATGCAAACCTAACTGAAGTAGTTATCAGCGATAATGGTGTTGACGAGGGTGAGAAGAGAATAGAAGGACAAGACAGAGGACTGGAATGGTAGCTAATGGGAAATGGGTTAAGAGTTTTAAGAGACAAAGAACAAAATGTGCAGACGTTATAGCCTTATTAGGACACTGCACAATGGAGAGTAGGAGGTGGAAGCAGTAGTCAATTATGTGGGTAGGTGTTGAAGTGAGAAATAGAAAGGCAGCAACCAAATGGATATATAAGATAATACTTGCTCTATAAATTTTTAAGGTGTGATTATCAAGGTATTCAGTTTCGTACCGTACCGTATTGCATCGACCGAAAAATGGTATGAAACCTTAAAAATTGGTACCAAATTTAAATACCGACCGATACTAGTCGGTACTAAAAAATTTTAAAATTTTTAATTTTTTTTTTAAAATTAATTTTTTTTGTATTTGGTCTTTTTAAATTTAAAGTTAAGATAAAAATTACATAATATAATACATTTATAGACTATTTTGTAAATTTTATAAAATTTAGAAATTAATTTATAATTTTA
>JAOXYD010064891.1:0-12827 GCA_028565735.1 Pinacopodium congolense | reverse complement strand
TATTTGACTGCTCTTTTTTACTTACTTCGTCAAACCTTCGTGTGCTCCTTGTATTCATGCACATGCAAAGACATAACCAAAAGTGTCAAAAACACTTAAATTGAAGTAACCTAAATCAAATAAGATGCTAAAATATCAATCCCCAACAACGGTGCCAAAAAACTTGTTAATTGCTAAGCTAATTACTAGCTTTCCACTAACACTACAAGTGAATGGGTTGTAAACTTGTAGTATAAGTAGATATTATCTTACAAATATTGAAATTAATCACACCTTATTAATTTGATTTACATTTTTTAAGGACCATATTCAAGCATATTCAAATCGATTCAAGAAATAACACTAAAAAAAATTAGACTGAAGGCAAATTGACGCAACCAAAATTTAAAACAGTAAATTGAAATTTGGAAGAAATCAAGATTAAAGACTAGGAATTGTTGTTATCCCTATTTGTTTCATCTTGTTTGATTGATTCAATTTATACTTGCCCAAGATTTTATAAAATTTTAGCTACCTTCTCTCAAGTACAACTAGTCTTCCCTAGTTAAATTAATTGAGGTTAACCTTACAATCTCTTAACCTACATCGTCTTCCTTAAAAACTGAACTAGTTATGAAGTGATGTTATAGGAGCTATATTAATCTATTGAAATCTCTTTCTAATAAATTAATAAATTTTTTATCTCTAGGTCTATTAAATGCTAACTCTCGTTGTACATTCGACACAGGTTACAAATCTCACTCTCTCGATTTATTACTAAGTTTAAGCCCAATAAATAAAATAAACATCTATTGCACTGAATCAACAAAAACGAGTATACAAATAGTTCAAATGACAATTCCTATAAAACAAATTAGCTACTCATAATATCAATCTGATCATAGACAACCATATTCTCTAAAACATAAAGCATATCTAGGGAAAATAAAAAGAAAACATGATATTTTACTAGACTGGTGGAAAATATGGAAATATGTTGAGCGTGATCCCGTATTCTCCAAACTTTGGAATGACTGACTTGAATTAGGCAAAAAACTTCCCTATTCGATGGCGACTATTACTTTTCTCTCCTGACTACACCCCCTCCTTAGGTTTTATTTTTTTTCCTCAAATATGTTGAGAAAAAATTTCTTGCCATCTGCCAAGTTAAGCGGAAAAGTATATGAGGAGAAGACCATGAGTGTAAAGAGAGAGGGTCACAAACATGGTTTATTGAGGCCATGCCTATGGCTAGTTTTCTTTTCTTCTTTCTTCAGCTTTACTACTCCTTTTGTGATCTTTGGTTACACCTAAACCACATTAAACGAAAGCTTTCCATAAGATACTTTGATGACATCCAAAAAGCAATAATTGAATACTAAAAACATAAAATAGATTAAAAACTTAAAAAAATAAAACAAGAACAAACCAAGTCCTAAATCCACTAAAAATAGGAAATTAACATACTAAACACTTAGAAAAACTAATGCCTAAAACATAACTCTCAATGGAATTAATCCCTTTTTCATAATGCTAAATTGAAAGGATCTTTATTTGGATTTTTGTGTGCACTTGGAGTAGAAATTAAAATATTTATAATAAATTCAATTATTTAAGTGAATTTGAAAGTCTATATAACTAGTTATGAATACTGATGAACAAGGACATTTGATTTGCATCATGACTTTGAAAAATGAATACTTGCTAATCATTATGATGTTTTATGTGTAAAATGCAATTTTTTTCTATAAAAGACTAAATAAATGAACAATAATTCACTATGTTGTCTTTGTAACATAAAAATGTCAAAGTTAATGAGTGGTGTTAGTAACTAGTTAGTGTGAGGTGGCTTGGTTGAGTAATCGAAGGTGTTTATGACAAGGTGTTCACTTTCATGTAAAAAGACCAAGTGCACTCCCAGCCAAGTCTAAAATTCTCAATCAATAAAATGCTTTACTTATATGTGTTCATTTTATATATAAGATTAATTTTGTGATTTGAGTTAAAGTTTGAAGGCATAAGGTAAATTAAGTAAAATTGTGATTCAATGTGAATGATTAGTTACATAGCACTTTGGAGGATCTTTCATAGTTGAATGGTTAAAATAAGAATTTGAAATAATTGATCAATCTATGATAGGTTTTCATAATGATCTTTGTGAATTTTTATATTTAGTATTATGCTTAAGAAGTCGATTTTGCTATGTATAATGACCATATGTTCTAATCCATTGTCAACCTTAAATTAGATGATATTGGCCATATTTGATTGCATAAGTTATGCTAAAATGTCCAGTTAGCCTTTAATCATTCTTAGAAGATGTTCTTTTGAGTGCCTAAGTGAGTTGCTTGAGGAAAAGTAATAATTTAAGTGTGGAGGTGTTGTTAATGGTTAAAATAAATTAGTTTTGATATATGATTTGCTATTTTTTATCATTTTTAATGTATAAACAACATTAATTTAGAGCCATTATTGATAATTTTAGGTGTATAAAGATTTTGAAATATTTTAGAGGAATTATGAGAAAATTAAAGCAAAATGCAGCAAAGATTATGTAGGCTAAAGAGTTAAATGACAATACCTAAGGACATGAACCATGTCATTTAACTCCTTGATGAACTGCTGTTTAAGTCCCATACAAGACTTAAACAGTAGTACATTAACGACATCATTTAGCAGTAATATAACCACCATTTAGGACACTGTACACATCGCATTTGTTGTTTTTAAGGGCAAACAACATCAAATTACTTCAAGAAGCTTCCCAAACCCTAGCAGACATGATTGGAGATATAAAAACTCAATTTTCATCATTCAAAACATCCCAAAATAGGCTTAGATCAATCAAACACTTATAGAAATATGTTTTATCTAGTTTTCCTTTTTTTTTCAATCTAATTTTTCTTGGAGAATTGGCTTTAGAGAAGCATTCAAGTGATGAGAATACATATATTGCAGTAGGGAGTGACCATCTTTATGCCATTTTTTTGTTATTTTCATTTTTTTCACTTGTATTGACCCTTTTTACATATATTATTCAATGAATATACTTTATCTTATTTATTCCTTATTTTTATTGATTAATATGTCTAAGCAATCTGCTTTGGTTGAGGTTAAGAGTGTATTTAGGTTGAGAACAAATATAGTGAATGATATTCTACATCAATTAAGTTCTTGTTTCTTCTAATTTAGCTTGATCACCTAGGTTAGAACATTCGGTAATTAGAATTCTGTGAACATTAGGTTCTAATTATTGGAAAATCAATTGTGCAACATACATAAATCCAATATTGGACTAAGCTTTAGAGTCTTGTGAGAGGATTCCTAAATTTAATGAACCTAGATTTAGGCTTTTTAATTTTCATGCCTTTTATTCCAAGTTATTTACAGACCAAGTAGGTAATTTGAGTTTAAAAGAGACAAGATGTTTTTATGACTTAGTAATATATTAATTACATGAATTAGGTCCTAATTCTTATCACTGCAGATTACTAAGTGATTAACATGATGAAATCTGAAGCCTTAACCAATTATTACTTTTGTAAAAGTCCTAGTCATTAACATTGTTGTGTTGCATTCTTTTTATTATTTCATTATGTGTTTGTTTTAATTCTCTTTCATATCAATCAAAACTTTGGTTTTTTAAAAAAAATTGCATATCATTTAAATTTATATTTGACTATCAGTTTTACTCTATTTTATACCACTTGTTGATAAGGTGTGTTTGCCTTTAGTTTGGTCTACGTTAGAATTTGATTTATTTACTTTTATTTAGACTGCAACAAGATTTTAGGCTTACATGGTCTTCAGTTTTTAAGTACATTGCACATAATTTAATTTGATATTTTGATGCTTTGGTCCCTTGGGTATGACACTCGATTTCACTCTATTTTGTACCATTTTTTGATAAGGTATGTTTATCTTTAGTTTAGTCTAGGTTAGAATTTGATTTATATGAATTTATTTAGGCAGCAACAAGATTTTAGGCTTATATGATTAGACATCAAGGTTGGCAACAGGCCTACAGGATTGCTCTTTCTCCTTACTCTCTACTTCCGATTCTTCTTCTTTTTTCTCCTTTCCTACTTCCACCACTTTTTCCTCACTCTTTTCTTCTTTTTCATTCTTCTTATTTTCTAATCCTTCACTCTCCACTTCCTTACTACTTCTTATAGTAATTGACTTAACATGTTCTCTATGATTGGCCTCGGTAGGACTAGGTAACTCATTGGGAAGTCACTCTTATAGAATTTAAAAACTTTGGCCTACCTGAGTCTTTAAATTCTTCATAGAAGCTTCATGATTTTGCAATCTAAATTTGTTACTCTAAATATACCCCAAAATTTATCATAAAATTTGTCTTCTCAAGTAGAGGTAGGTTGGCTTTTACTATCAGGTGGTAGAACTCTTTATGGGTTGGGTGGGTATGATAGATATTTTGGTTATCTTGCCGTAAAATTTATGGTAGTTTTTCTGTCTAGTATTATAAGTATTTGAATAAAAGTTGCCTTTTTACCTATTAAAATTAACATATTAGGATTGTTTAGGTTCTTTGGAGAAAGGGCTTTCTACTTGGCAATCTATTAAGGAATGGGAAGAACTATCGCAATAGTCACACTTTATGACTCTTAAAAGCATTACTATTAGCTCCACTCACCAAATTGTCTAATTTTATATTTAAGACATTCATCTAGGTTGCTAAAGCTATGGTATTATTAATTGTATGATCCCTATATGGCTTCCTAGTATGGTACATATAATTGTATTAAAAGCTATTTTTTATCATCTCCTCAATCAAATTATAAACTTCATCTAGAGTCTTTTTCATTAGATTACCTCTAACTACAAAATTTACGGTTCTACAAGTAAAAGGTGTGACTTTAGTGTAAAAATGTCAACTTACTACTATTTAATAAAACTATAGATAGGACACTTGTCTAACATCTCTTTCAATCTTTCCCAGGCCTCATATAGATGTTCATTTTTATGTTGAACAAATAAATTGATCTTAGTTTTCATCTTTACTATCTTGGTAGGTGAGAAAATTTTAGCTAAGAAAAGTTTCATTAGATCATCCCATGTTATAATGGAACTAGGAGGATGGTATTTAGCTAAGCTTTAGCCTTGTCTTAGAGTAAAAATGGAAAAGGCCTAAGTTTAAACACATCATCATACACTTCATTGCTTATGAAAAGATCACAGTTATCTAAGAAGTTTTGTAAGTGCTTATTAGGATCTTATAAAGCTTAACCACCAAATTGTGAAGCCTTGACCATAGAAATTATACCATATAGAATTTCAAAATTATTTGAGTTGACCTCTGGTCACATAATTCTAGCCATCAATCGGCCTCTATTTCTTAAAGCTAGATCTATTATGGTTGGTTGTCTCGCTCCTTCCTGAAGTCTCTTAGTTAAGTGCTCTTGTGGTTCCAGTTCTAATAAAACAATGTCTACTTCAAAAGGTTCCTCACTAGAAGTCTCTACTCCTATTGTATCAGATATACTCAGTCGAGATTCTTTATTTTACCTATGGATTGTTTGTTCAAGCTTCGAATCAAATTCAAATTTCTCAGGTTTTTATCTTAGAGTATGTATAAAAAATTAAACAAGCAATAAAAATAAAGAAAACTACTAACTAAGAAAACAAACAATTAGAAACAAAGCACAATTCAAACAAAAGCAATAAAAACAAATTTAAAAAATATTAACATAATCTAAAGTAATTGACATCAATTTGTTCCTAGTATTCCAATTATGGTGGCAAATCCCTAACAATGGCACCAAAAACTTGTTTTTGGTGATGGTTTAGTCTAATTTATCACAATTAATTATCAAATTTTAGCCATTAAGCACACACTTTCTTAAGGCAACTTCAAAACCAACAATTTTGCAAGTATACTGGTCAACAAGTAATAAAATGAACTATTTTAGATTCAAATTATCATTCCCACTGGGATGAAACTTGGAAAGGATTAAGTTACTTAGAACACAACTATTATAGAGGCTAAATTGAGTGAATTAACTAACTAAAATTACTGAATTAACTAACTAAAATTACTAAATTAACTTCAAAGTTCCTAATTATGCAAGAAGTCTAAGAATGTGCCTAAGAATTGTCTAAATGGATTAAATAGCTAAGGCTTTAGCTTTCAATAATCTAAATGAGTTAATTAAAGGTTGTGATGCTTGACCTAGGTTATCTTCAATAATTCAAGATAATGTTATGGTTAAGACAACGCCTTTTTTCTAGTTGTTCTAAATTGAAGTTTGTTCATTCATCAATTTTAGGCATTAGGCTTAAAGTTCAAGAAGTTTAACCTAAAATTTCCTTATTTTTATATTAAAATTCTCATGATTAACCAAGGTTTGGTCATGCACTGGTTTAAACCATGTTGTTTAATGAATTATCTAACAACTTAGGTAGATTTTCAGGATTCTAAAGTTGTTTCTTAACTTTATTCTAAGTGTTCGAGTTAGAATATACTTTAAGCACTTCATTTAAACAAAGGATAGCCCATAATCATGTATAAACATTCACACAGATCATTATTAACCATACCTTGGCTAAAAATCATATCATTCACTCATTTGAATCAGAGAACACGTCATATTCAACTTAAACATTATACCTTTGATTATGTTAAACAAAGAGTAGATTACAAAGTATAAATAAGTTAAGAAAGCACCAAATATTGATACAAACATATTTAGAACACATATTTAGAAATCACATTTTCAAGCTCTTACATTCCCTAAAAACTAGCTTAAATCTACAAAATAAGACTAAAGAAATGAAGAACACATGAAAATAACCCTAGAACTTGAGAGAATTAGAAAATCTCATCTAGATAGCGTGTTTCTCTCTCTCTCTCTCTCGCTCTCTCTCTCTTTAATGATGAAAATTTATTCTGAACATCAATTTGTTTATGTATGCTGAAAATGGCTTTTGAACATCAATTTATATATCCCCTGTAAATGGCTACATCTTAGTGCAAGTTAAAGCTAACTTGGTCAGAAATCCAGCTGAAGATTCGCTACTGACTACTTAAACAACATTTAAAGTGACACTAAATGGCGACGTTGAAACCCTATATTTAACTTAAAAAGTAGTATGCAGGGACTTAAACAGCGAGTTCATCAAACCCACATTTAAGTCTAAAATGGCTCCAATCTCTATATTTTTTTCAAATTTTCTCTTTTTTTTGGGCATTAATATGTAAGTTAAACAATTTCAAACATAACTTAAAAAATTAAACATTAAAATAGGGGTGAATTTATATCAAATAACTGTGAAAAATATTATAAAATGAACCCCTATCATTGGTTTTTACTAATTCTTGTCTATCACTTTAACTACATTCTTTGATTCTAATTTACATCTAACTTTTTTATTTTATAATTTTCATTCATCTAATAATTTCAAAGGTTCTCTATATTTTTTAAACACTTTATTCTTTTTCTTATTCAAAACTTCTAGGTGTTCTATTAACTCATTATAAGTAAAATTCACATTACATTCATCATCACTATGAGAAGTACAGGAAGATAGTATCTCATCAATTGCAATGAAACATATGTGTGCTGCTTCATCTTCTCTTTTATACTCACTTGAATCATCTTATATGGTAGCTTTTAATGCTTCGTTCATCTTTCCTTCATTCTTCTCCTTTAAGTCACTTTCTTTTAGGAAGGAGGTATTATGACCTTGCATGACCTATTTCAATGCATTAAAAATGTGTAAAATTATTTGACTTATAACATTAAATTGTTTTGTTAAAATAGATCTTAACTCCTTTAAAGTCGCTTTTTAATATTGATATCTTCTTCTTTAGGTACTTCTTGAAGCTTCTTACAATAAAACTATATCCTCATCTTCACTTACACTTATAGAGGCTTCATCATTTTTATACACCTCCCTTGATGCTTTGAATGCTATTTTCTTTTTCTTTCATGTGGTCTCCTTTTCTTATGTCTTCTTTAGTCTCATTTTGTAAGCAAAGAGAGATCCAATTAATTCTTCTAGAGGGAGGACATTTATTCCCTTAACTTCTTGGATGGCTCTTACTTTAGCCTCCCCATGTAAAATTAGCATTAGTGTATGTCATACCTAAACCTTTTAAAGTATTTACAATATTGATAAATATAATATATATATATATATATAAAGGGTATACTTTCATTATTCATTATGTGGAAGAGTTAATATTGATTAATCAACATTAACCTATCTCTCCTTAACCTAGTTAGTTCCCTCGTGAGTTATCTCTAAAGTATGCTAAAATTCATGAGCATTTTAACACATTGATACTCTATTAAATTCATTTCTAATTAAGGCATATAATTAAATGTGTACGAATTTATTATTTAAGGAAACTAGTCTTTTTTTCATTACTATTCCATTCCTACTTAATTTTAGTCATCTTTTTATATCCAACTATTTTAGTAGGTATATGAAGCCTATTAATCATTATTTTCTATAAGTTTACATTCTTAGACAATACGAAGAACCTTATCCTAGTTTTCTAATATAGATAGTCATTTACATTAAAGTAAGGTGTCCAAATTATGTTTTGACTTTCTAAACTAGTGAAAGGTACAAATTTGTTCATATGTTTCATTTTATGTTCTTTACTCATTAACATTTTATGTTTTTTACTCATTAATTCATTAAAATTATAGCTTATATGAGATCTTACTCTTATACTACTTATTGGTTCCTAAATTGTACCTAGGGAGTTTGTAGGTTCTTTCAATTTTTCTAAATCAGTTATGCCTAACTAGAAAATTCTTCTAAAACTTATACAAAAGCTTAAAATAATTTAATAAATAATATAAAGTAGCATGCAATAAAATGAACTTGAAAGTAAAAGAGATAGGAGAGGAGAGGGCTTAAACTAATATATAGTTGTTAGGTGTCTAACTTTACGCCTATGTTCAGTTCCTAACACCTCGCCAAAAATTCTACTATCAATAATTTCATTTGTATAATAATTACACCATTTTTCAAAGGTTCTAGAGAAACCTTTATAATTCCTTAGTCTCTCAAACAACACTCCCTAAAAAATATACTTAAATTGTATAATTTGTTTTTGAGAGGGCTCTTAATAACTATTGAATGAATGCATCAAATTTCACTAAAAAGCATACTAAAACTAGCAAAATGGCCATAAAATGATCAAAACACTCAATTTGATGCTTTACAAACTTCTCAATAAACTTCACACTAAATTGATGCATTAACAACACCTAAATATACCTATTTATAAGTGAGATTCCACCAACTAACTGTTTATTATAGCTAGTGCCCATTAATTAAAAATTAATAAAATTATCATTAGTTTCTATTCATTATAGCTTGATTCTCATCACTATTTATTAACCAGTGCATCCAATTGATCGATCTATTTGTGCCCACTGGTCCACCAATTGAACTTCACTAGTCGACTAGATAAATTAATTTTTTTAACACCACTTAATACACTTAAATAATTCCAAATCACCCTAAAGTAATTCCCAACAATTCAAAACATTTTATTAACACATACACTCATTAAAAACTTCTCTAAAATAATTTTTATGTCTCAAAAACATTATTTGAAAGCAATTTTAGATATATTGATTTTTGATATTTGTATGCACAAAAACTAATTATGATGTAATATGTATGAATAGAGTCCTTTAAACACAATGAGAAGACCAAAAAAAAAATATATATATATATATATAACCTATTCAAGTTATTATCTTAGTCTTCAAGGTTTAATATTTTCCATTTGTTCTTAATATACTCTATCTAAGTTCTAATACTCTAAAACCTATCTTTTCAATGCTTTTTCAATACACTTATCTTTCCAAAATATCAAACAAACTAAAATACATTAATATCTAGATTATTTTTTCATCATTAAAATTAGGTAGAATTGATTGGAGTTGATTGAAATTTTTCATGATATTTTGATGTTAATTAACTCCTATTTTTGTGCTTAATTATTTAATTTATATCTTGAAGTGTTTAATTTGTGTATTACAACACAATTGAACTAAAAATGAAACAAAATATGAAAAATGGAGCAAAACAACAGTAGGAAGCAGCGTTGCATTTAACCTATCAGGACTCATGTTTTACTCTGTTTTGGGACTTAAACTCGGGTCGTAAAGTGGCGTCGCTTAACTCCTCTTTAAGCGTTATTTAATTACTTGCAGAACTTATTCCAACTGGATCTCCATTTCTATTGGCTACAACTTGCTCCAACTTATGCCAACTTGCAGGAGACATATAAAAGGAGGCAGAAAACTCAAATTCACACAACTAATTTCAAATTTAGGCTACCAAATCTCAAATTTAGCTTATGTTTTTTTTTTCTTTCTCTAGTTAGGTTTTCTTCTGTTCTTCTTTTCCAAACCTTTTATTTGGTACTTTTTAGTTATTTCAAGGATTCCAAGGAGTTCATTCACGTGCTTGGAGGTTGTTTAACATATTAGATCTTCATTTGGTGCTTTCCAAACATTTAATCAGTTGTTTCTTACTCCTTTATTCATATTGTTCAAGAACATGTGTTTTATGTTAAATCAAAATTTTCTTGCACATATATGACTTTTTAATCTGATTTCTTGCTAAGGTCAGGTTTTTAAATGGATTGATTGAGTTTTAATCACATGATTGCATGATAATCTTTATCTATTTAAGTTCTTAAAACTTGTCTTGACTTGATCACTTAAGATGAGATGCTAGATATGAAAAGACCGAGAAATCTACTTTAATCATTGGAAAAATTAGTAAACAATATGATTTATATTAATGAATGACCAAACTTTGATTAATCACAAGGGTATAAACCTTGAATATGGATTTAGGATAGAACTTAAACTTTAAGCTTAATTCCTATTAATTGATGAATGACCACATTTCAATTTATGATAATTAGAGATAAGGCATTGACTTAACCATGATGATGTCTTGAATTTGTAAAGTCCCTAGATTAGGCATTTTAATCCATTTCATAATTCAATTAAGTCATTTCAAACTTAAGCCTTAGCTAGTTAGTCTATTTGGTATTTTTAAATCAATTTGGAATTCAAAGTAATCTTTGGAAGATTTTATGTTAACTTAGTTGTTTCTAAGTTAATTTAGTAGTTTTAATTCTTTTAATTTAGCAATCTTGAGCCCCCTAGATAATTCTAATCTAATTAAATTAGTAGTCACCTTAATTCTCCGTGGGTTCGACATTCTAGAGTCATAAAAATGTTCCACTTTATTACTTGTTGACCAGTATACTTGTCGTATTGACTGGTTTTGAAATCATTTTAAGAGAAATTATGCTTGAATTAATTGATAATTAATTGAGGATAAATTTTGTATTAAACCAACCAACAATAAGTTTTTGGTACTATTGCCAAGGAAAATGTAGTAATATTAGGAATATATCAGTGTCAATTACTATAGAGTGTAAATAGTATTTATATTCTGTTGCTTTGGTTTTTCTTGCTTGTTTTTGTGTTATTATCTTCTGTGTTTGCTTTATTTTTAGTTTATGTGTTGGAACATCTTTTGTTACCTAGTTTTTGTCATTAAAAAATGTGGAGGTAAGATGACTATTAGCATAATCACTAATGGTATGAGCCTGAAATTGAAGGGAACTATTAAGGCAATGGATATTATGATCAATTCGATGAAACTTATACCTTTAATTTTATGAATTATCCTAATTACCTTGGCATGACCCACCTTATTATGAGTAATCATCATCTTTTCCTATCTAGAGGAGCCTCGGAATGATATTAGATCCCAACTCTATGATTTAGTCAATCAAAACTTATCTAGACATTAACCCACCATGGCTAAATTAAAAGCTTCTTGTCCCAATTGAAAGGAAGAATTGTTAGAAAATCTTAGAGAAAAATTTCCCATTGACTCTTCTAAACCCATTTAATCCAAACTCTGTGAGGTAGGACCTTTTGATTTAGTAATGTTGAATCAAAGGAGATTCCACCTTATTTTAATGATGACAAAACAACTTTGTAACTGATATTCTTGATTAAGTGTATTTAAGGATAGGTTGATTGGAGCATTTTAGCAAGAAAGTTTAATTATCCGGAGGATCAATCAACCGAATATAGATCAGTCGATCGAACACAAGCATTGAAGGGAGCATCGGCTGATAATTGTGTTTTCATACTATGTTTCTAGGTGTTTTAAGTATTGTTTGTGTGTTTTAAACTTAGCTAGTATGAACTTTTACATCTCTTTTCATTATCTTTTATGTGTTTGATTGTCTTAGGTATTTTTTAGTGTTTGAGGGCAAAATATGAATGTATTTAAGGAATGGATTGATGCACTTTGATGCTTGGAATTGTAGGTAATGAATGAGACCAAAAATCAACATCAGTTTTTATACTACAAATTTGGTGATACATTAGATGCCCTTATAAAGCTCTGATTGCAATGAAATTTACAGAGTGCTAGCACCACATCTGAAGAGCCTGCATATCAAAATTTAGGTTAAAAGGAGGTATATGGATGAAGATAGAGTGAAAATATGGAGCAAAGGTCAAAGTTGATTTTGCAGGGTGACGTGGAAAAACATGAAGGGACATGATTTATGAGTTTTTTGGATTAAAAGGTTGTGGGAATTAACCTAGCAACCACACCCTAGGAGAGATCTAAGACAGAAAATAAGGTTTTTGTTGAGAGAAGAAAGGTGGAGAACTCAATATTGGAGAGGAGACTGAAGATTCAACAAATGCTATCCCGATTTTTCTAAAAAGGAGACTTCAACATACACCATTAGTTTTCTCTTTTCCTTTGCCTTCCTTTTGATGTTGAATCTGAATATTACTTGTTTGAAT
>JAOXYD010064870.1:0-12828 GCA_028565735.1 Pinacopodium congolense | reverse complement strand
TTCCATCCTAAAGTCTGAAAGGTGCTAAATATCTTGAAATAAGCGTCCAATTCCTCATGGATTGGACGTTCAATGATGAACTTGTTGTCGCAATGTGCCTCGTACTAGTAAAAATTTGCCCAACTAATTAATTGGATAGGATCATATGCTAATCTCTTCCTCCGGGGAGCCATTTAACTAGAAACTTAAGGGTGAATTGGGATTTGGAAAGCTCAAAGTAATTTCTAAATAATTTGTCAATTTTCTAAATGATTTGAGCCCAAAATTGTGTAAAGGACTCAAAATGTGGCAAAGAGACACAAAAAACATGATTTGGATGAGAAATGAGAAAGGAATGAGGATTTGGAGATTGAAGAGCGAAAAGGGACGATGCTTAGGATATGGAGGAAGAAGTTGATGAATAGTGATATGTTGTCGTTTTATACCAATCGCATCCTACAACAACTCCATTTTATGATAAACAGATCATCATTGATGCTCTAAAAATAGGGCATTCAACGGTGGTCTCAGAGACCATCGTTGATAGTCTGCCTAATGCTAAAATGAACCATTTTACATCCAATTTCTCAACTAAAAGTTCCTAAATTCATGTCCTATAAACATGTATTGGATTATTTATCAAATTGCTTCAGAATTGTGAATAAAAAAACTCTAAAATCAAAGAAAATCGCACTAAAGTAAGGACATTATGAGGATAACACACCTAACGTAATTCAAACTCTCTTAAAAAGGATTCAACACATTATTAAAATATTATCACATAAGATAAAATAAAATTACACATAATTACCTACCTAACTTAGAGAATTCCTAGTTCAATGAGGTTAAATAATGAAAGAGTCTCAGAAGACTCTTTAATTGAACTAGTGCCCCTACAAATTCACTCTTTGCTCATCGACCTTCAAAGATGGGTGACCATTAGTGACTTCAATTTCTAACTCATTCAATTGAAAAAGCATTTCTTCTCCAACATTCTTTAAGTCAAAATTTAGAAAATTAATAGCCCAAAATTCTCGATGCTCTAATTCAATAGTTAAGTGACAAGCTTTTCCATATACCAATTTGTATGGAGACATTATAATGGGTGTCTTTTATGAAGTTCGATATGCCTATAGTGCACCATCCAAATTAAGTGCTCAATCCTTTATTGAAGAGATAATGGTATTTTCCAAAATTCACTTAGTCTCTCGATTGGATATCTCAACTTGACCGCTAGCCTAAGGATGATAAGGTGTAGTTGTCTTATAGGTAACACCATATTTTGATAAAAGGGACTCCAATTGCTTGTTACAGAATAGTGTTCCCCCATAAGTTATAATTGCTTTAATGTCCTAAATTGAGTAAAAATTTTCTTTTTTAGAAAGAGAATTATACCTTTTGCATCATTCGTTGGAAGAACAATTGCTTCAACTCATTTACTCATTTAATCAACAGCCACTAAGATGTATTGGTTAGAGTATGATAACAGGAATGGTCCCATGAATTAAATTACCCAAACATCAAAATTTTCACATACCAAAATGTTTTCAATGGCATCTCATGTCTCCTTGAGATATTTCTGGCCCTTTGGTAATTGTCACAAGACTTAATAAAATGAAATGCATCCTAGAACAGTGTAGGCTAATATAAACCACCCTCCAATACCTTGTATGCAGTTCTAGTAGGGTTAAAGTGTCCTCTAGCCTCTTTTAAATGGCAGTGACTAATAAATAAAGGAACTTCTTTAGCAGGAACACAACTTTAAATTATTCCATTAGCACATATTTTGTAAAGGAAATGTTCACACCAAAGGTATTTCTTGACTTCCGAAAATAATTTCTTCTTCTATTAGTACGAAAGATCAAGAGGTATAACTTTAACAGCCAAGTAAAAATAATTGTCTACATACTAAGGTAAGGTTAGCATGGCAAGAAAATGCTCTTCAAGAAAGACCTCATTTATGTCTAGATTATCCTCTTTTTTCATCACTTCCTCATTCAAATGAGATAAATGATTAGCCATGAAATTTTCTTTTTCTTTCTTCTCTCGAATTTCAATGTCAAGCTCCTATAAAAGGAGAACCCATCTAATCAATCATGGCATATAATATGACTTATTCATTAGGTACATCAATGTAGAATGGTCCATATAGACTATTACCTTTCAAATAACTAAATAAGACTGAAACTTGGCAATTGTAAACACCACAACTAACATCTCCTTCTTGATAGTGTTGTAATTCTTTTGATCAGCATTTAATATGCGATTTGATGAATATATTGGATGGAAAATCTTTCTATGTATTTGACCAAGTGCTACACCAAATGCAAAGTCACTCATATTACACATCAACTCAAAAGGAAGAGACCAATCAGGTGATACCAAAATGGGTGCACTAGTGAGCTTTTCCTTTAATAATCGAAATCATTGATCAAAAGTTCAGTAGGGGGCTTTGTTATCTTCGAAAAATCCTTAATAAATCACCTATAGAATCTAGCATGTACGAGAAAACTGTGAATTGTGCTAACTGAACGAGGTGGTGGAAGATGAGCAATTACTTCTACTTTTGCTGCATCTACTTTAATTCCTTTACTTGAAATTTTATGACCCAACACTATGCACTCTTGCACCATAAAATGGAAATTTTCCCAATTTAAAACCAAGTTGGTTTCTTTAAGTCTCCTTAATACTTTCTCCAGATTCTCTAAACATGCATCAAATAATGTTCAGAATAAGGAAAAGTCATCCTTGAATACTTTAATGTAAGTTTCAATCATATCTACAAAAATTGCTATTATATAGTGTTGAAAAGTTGTATGAGCATTACAGAAGCCAAAAGGCATGCGTCAATATGCAAAAGTGTCATAAGGACATGTGAACATTGTGTTTTCCTGGTCCTCATGGGCAACAGGAATTTGAAAATCCACTGTATCCATCTAAGGCACAATGAAAACTATGCCCAGCTAACCTTTCAATGACTTGATCGATGAAGGGCAAAGGAAAGTAATCCTTTCTTATGGCGTCATTCAATTTGTGGTAGTTAATGCACATCCGTCAACTAGTGACTTTCCTTATGGTAATCAATTCAACTTGCTCATTCTTCATCACTATAGTCCCTCCTTTCTCTGATACTACTTGAACTGGATTGACCTATGTAGAGTCAGAAATGGGATAAATAATACGAGCATCAAGGAGCTTGACTACTTCATTCTTAATTACTTCCTTCATATTTGTATTAAGCATGTGCTAAGGTTGGACCAAAGATTTACTTCCTTCTTCTATAAATATTTGATACGTACAAATAGAAGGACTTAGTCCTTTAATATCCATGGAGGTCCATCCTATAACATTTTGATTTTCTCTAGGAACTCTAAAAAATCTCTCTTCTATCTTATCACTTAATGACGATGAAATGATCACAGACAATTAAGATGGAGGTTGCAAAAATGCGTATTTCAAATTCAAGGGAAGAGGCTTCAACTCCAAACTTGGTGGTTCTTCAATTGATCGCCTTGGAAGGGATTGTATTGGCCTATATGAAGGTTCAAATCTTTTATATTGAATCCAACTCGATGTCTCCTTTCCTATTTCTAACTTTTCCATAACTTCTTTCACTTCACCTTCCTCTACTTTCTCAAAACATGAATGGACTAAATCCTTATGCAATGGATCTGAACAAATATACTCGAATAAATCACTTGGAGTATATTGAACTTCAATTAATTTGCATCAATCTAGGTTGTAATGATGCTTCACTACTCAAAAAATATTAAACTCAATCTCTTCATCTTGAAGTCTAAGAAAGAGCTTCCCTCCATGCACATCGATCAGTGCCCTTACAATAGCCATCAGTGGCCTTCCCCAAATAATAGGCACTATACTATTTACTTCCATATCCAAAACCAAGAAATCAAATGGAAAATGAATTTATCAACATTCACCAAAACATCCTCGATGATTCTTCTTGGATAGGTGACCGATCTATCTGCCAATTACAATGAGATAGTAGAAGGTTTAGATTCTTCTAATCCTAACTTCTTAAAAATGGATAAGGGCATAAGATTAATACTTGCTCCAAGCTTCATCAAATCCCTATTAATTTGTAAGCTACCAATTGTATAAGGAATGGTGAAACTACCAGGGGCCTTGAGCTTTGGAGGTAACTTTTTTAAAAGGATAGTAGAACACTCTTCATTAAGCTTAACTATCTCATATTCTTTCAATCTTCTCTTATTGGATAGGATTTCATTCAGAAATTTCACATATGAAAGCATTTGAGAAATTGCCTCAGAAAATGGAATATTGATATGAAGTTTCTTAAACATCTCTAAGAATTTTCCAAATTACTTATCCAAGTTCATATTCTTCAACCTTTAAGGGTATAGCATCCTAAGTTTGAATGGTTGCACATTTAGATTAGCAAACAACCTAAGAGGCTTTTCTGAACTCATACCCTCATCATCCTTTTCTTGCTTATTTTCTTCTTCTTTATCTGTCTCTCTTCTGCCATAACCTCTTGTGTTCTTTTTTTCTTCACTCTCCAACATGACTTGCTTACCTTTTTCTTCTAACTACTTCATTTCATTCTTAACCTTTTTTCCACTCCTTAAAGTAATCGCCTTAGCATGCTCTCTAAGATTGGCTTCAGTTGTTCTAGGAAGCTTACCAAGTAGCCTCTCCTATAAGAGTTGTGCAATTTATCCAACTTGAGTCTCTAAATTCTTAATTGATAACTTATGGTTTTGCATTATAGACTAATTGGATTGGATATATTTTTTGAACTATTTCTTCAAAACTAAGCGACTCTCTTTAAGGTTGGTTGGCTCTAAACCCAGGTGGAGGTATTTTTTTAGGATTAGCTTCAATTTGTTATGGTGGTTTTAGGTAGTTTTGGTTATTGCTCCATAAAAATTGAGGATGATTCTTCTAACTAGGATTATAAGTGTTTGAAGAAAGGTTACCTCTTTACCTTTTGAAATTGCTAACAAATTTGTTTTGCTCTGGTGCTCCGACAAAAGGACTTCCTTTTTGACATTCTAATGATATATATGAGGTACTACCATAGCTATCATATTCAACTTTGTGAGAACTACTACCAGCTTTACTCATTAGACTATTTACCATCTTGTTCAATGCTACTATTTTAACTGTAAGAGCTACGATATTAGTAATTGCGTGAATACCATGTGGCTTCCTTGGATGAAGCTTAGAGTTGTACGAAAAACTTTTTATAGCCATTTCATCAAAGAGATTATAGGTTTCAGTTGTAGTCTTATGCATTAGATTGCCTCTAGCCATAGCATCAATGGTATTACGAGTTGAAGGTGTCAATCCAGTGTAAAAGATATCAACTTTCTGCCACATGTTAAGCCCACGACTTGAACACTTTGAAAGCATCTCTCTAAATTGTTCCCATACCTCGTATAGACTTTCATTTTCATATTGGATGAACAAACTAATCTCTGTCTTAATCTTTTCTATCTTGGCAAGTGGGAAAAACTTAGCAAGGAACAACTTCATTAATTCATCCTACATAGTAATGAAACCATATTGATTACATCATCAGAGACCCCATTGCTTTTGAAAAGATCACAAATGTCAAGAAAGTTCTACAAATGTTCATTGAGATCTTTTAAAGTTGAACCTCTAAATTGTGAGGACCTAACCATTGAGATAATACTATATAGGATTTCAAAGTTACTAGCTAAGTCCATTATGGCTGGTTCTCTATTTTCTACTTGAAGTCCTACAACTGCATGTTCCTCAAGGTCTATCTTTACAGGTTCTGATTCAGAGTCACTCGATGCTCCTACCTCTAAAGGATCAGACATGGTTGCATAAGCTTCTTTCTTTTCTTCCTCAATATGCGCTCGAGTTTTGGATCAAACTCCACTAACTCAGGATTGCGTCCTTGAGTATGCATACAAATTTAAATAAAATACTAAATAAAAAAATTAACAAACAAAATAATAATAATAATAAAAGCACACTGATTAAAAAAATAAAATAAATTCAGAAAAATTATATATATATTTTTTACAAGTCCTAAAGTAATTAAAAGTAATTTTCCTAATATTAAGGTTATGATCCCCAATAACGATTTTGAAACAATTTTACTTTGAAAACCAACGAAATTTAGGCAAGTGCACATATCGCAAAAATAATAAAGTGGAGTAAATTTAAGACTCCAGATGTTGAAATCATGAGGAAAATGTCTTAATTACTTGGTTGATTAGATTAAATTTATTTAGGAAAATCCAAAAAATTTAATTAAAACCTTAAAATTGCTAAAATAGCCTAACTTGACTTAAACACTGCAAAATTGATTTTTAATTGCTTATGCAAAGTTTTTAAAAATTCCAAATATGAAAATTAGGTAAGGATTAGGTGATTTATAATTTAATTAAGCTTTAAATACATTTAAGGGCTAGTTGGAGTTCTTTCACAAAATCAAAAAAATCTATGGTTAAGACTTTGTTTTTTCTCCACTAAACTTTGTTTAAAGTGTGGTTATGCTTCAAATCAAGCAAATGGGCTTTAATTTCAAGAAAATGAGTTCTAGAATTTTAATCTCAGATCTCTAACTCTCACAAAAAAATCCAACTTTTGTTATTCAAAGATTATTTTTTGTTGCTTATTCATTTTCATAACAAATTAAGATGATTTCTCATTCTTAACTTATCTTAAACTCTAATCCTAGATGGCCAGCCTAAAATTAGATTTTTCAAACCTTCACTAAATAAAACTTAGAACCTATAACATGTCTTTAAGCTCTCTTAAATCATATAAACACCAATCCTTAGCAATAAAAATGATTTAGCCACACATATTGATCAAAACATAAAAATATACACTTTAAGGAACATGCCTTAATAGATTCAAAAATATGAGCCTTAATACAAAACACCCTATCAAATACTCTTAATAATGTAGATAAAAATGATCGAGTAATGGAGATAGGAATACCTCAAACAATGGAGCGAACCTCAATGACGTCTGACTTGCTCTTCTCCTCAATGTTAGTATAAAACTTGCAAATAAAAGTGGGATAGTAGGGTCTGACAATAGATTGAGTGGGCTCCTACTCTAAGTATTGAAATGCACATCTAACTCTATCACCAATGCTGATGCTACTGATCGCTCCAAAATAATATCATTAGCCACATGTTCATCGTACGAATCCAAATTGTAGCGAAGTGAGAATTGTCGAAAGCTAACCTCTTTTCAAAGGAGGAGGCCCCTATGATCAACCTTGAAGACGTTGGACTAAAAGTTGTTAAAAAATATGAATGAAAGTAATGGGAAAACATAAAAATTTGCTCAAAATTTTTCTAGTCACCTTAACTAGAATATTCTTTCCTTCACCAAAATATTCTTTCTTCAATAACAAGAGAGTTAAGTGAAAAAGTTGTGTCAAAAGAAATATTATGAAAAGTGGAACCTAATGGTGCTAAAAGCTAATCAAAAGGAACACAAATTGGAGACAAAAATGTGAAAATATGGTTAATGGAGATGAATGATATAGGTGGTTTTAAGAAATTTTTGGGTGGAAAGATGGAGGAAAATGATGAGATAAGGGTGAAATGGAGAAGAAAGAGACCAAAAGGATGGAATTTAAGTGAAAATTGGAGGAAAAAATGGGTGGATAACGATTTAAAAGGAGAAGGATGATGAATGGAGAAAAGAGAAGGAAAAAGAAAATGAAGTAGGCTTTTATCCAAAACTACATAATTTTTTTTAACTTAACACAAGATTCAACGACTCCGTTTAACCATCATTATTTCTCGAGACTTAGGCAACAACGTGGGCTAAATCAGATATCAACAACAACATATTATACTACTATTAAAACATTTTTATCATGATTTATTCCTAATTACTTCACTAATTAGGTCCTAATTCATAGGCCAAAATTTTTTTAAAAGAATGTGCATCAATATTGCTCAACGATATGGGTTTAAAACCCTTATGACTAAACAAAATAACACTAAACTTAGGAAGGACTCTAACTTTATTGAAACCATACTAACAGACCAAATTTATTCAATATAAACCATCCTATTTCTACAGTTAGATTGTCTCCCAATAAGCGCTTCTTTAATATCTTTTAGCTAGACCTTAGTGTTAGAGAATTTTTAATCTCTTCCTAGCTCCATCATCTAGCTTCTCGTCTTTATCCTTTATATAATGTCAAACTAGTTTTTGAAGGGTTCTTATACTATACAATGGAGTTCTGAATTCATAGGTTCTACTCTAAATAAAGCACCATAAAATTCTAGGTAAACAACTATTGGCCTTAGATAAAAAGTTGAAATACCTATGAAATCAATTATCTCAAGCACTTCCTTAGACCCATCAATAACCTCACTTAGACCAACCTATTTATCAATAGTTTCACGCCCAACAACTTCTAAATCAAAATTTACCTAAAGTTAGGAAAGGATCACCACCATTTATATTAACGTTTTCTAGCTCTCTTGGCTTTACATGATCATCCCCCTAGTTGATTCCAATAATTTCTCAATGGTTTTATGATATTGTTTAAGTTGAGGATCACTAGGAAATAATAAAGATTATTTAAATGAAGCCTTATTAAGCCAAGAATAATTAGGGTGATCCATCCAACTATAGGTGTAAACATCATCTAAGCACTTAAATTGTTTTTTATCAAGCAAAGGTGAAGTTTGTGAAAAATAAGATGGATTAATGCACGAGTAATTAGGGTAATCAATAGTACAAAAGTTATCAAAATGCATGGATTAGCCTATCCAATCATTGGCCCAACCAATTTCTTTAACTTTAGTCTCATACCATTGACAATCTCACTAATGACCATGTTACCTCTTCATCTTCTTGATGACTAAAAGAAGTCACCAAAACATATCTTAACAGACAAAAAAAAAAAATAAATGTAGAAAATTTTAACCTAGAAATTAAACAAAAAATTTTAACCTAAAAATTAAACAAACACAAAAAAACACTAATAAAAAAAGATCATAGGCAACCAAAAAAAATCTCTAAAGTAATTTTAACTGATATATTCCTAGTATCACTAGTTATATAAATGATAATGACACTAAAAAGTTATTATGGGCTGGTTTGGTACAAATAAGCTCAATAAATCAATTCTTTTAACATGGAAATAAAAATTAATTAAAGACAAACTTTTTCTGCAAGTGCACCAGTCTATAAATAATATAGGGGGTTGAAATTTAAGTTTGAATGTCAATCCTATGACCAAATACTATAACTAGTAGTTCACTTATATTACAACTATCTAAAGAGCTCAAATTTGTGATTTATGAAATTTAAATCAACTAAACTAACCTAAAAGTCTTATAATCAATGTAAATGAGTTCAAGAATGCTTTTAAGATTACCAAATCTAAATAATTAGCTAATGTTCAAGCTTGCAATGATTTAATTAATTTTAAAGTTTATGACGCTTATTTTAGGATATCTTTGAAAAATTAAGACACATTTTGGTTAAGACAATGCCTTATCTATATTGGTCATAACCTTTGGTTTAGTCTACCTATAAACTTAGGTAATAAGCATAAAGGTCCAGAAGTCTAATCATAAAATCCTTTATTTCTATATTATCACCCTTATGATTAGCTAAAGTTTGATAATTCACTAATTTAATCTATGTTTTTTATTGATTTATCCAATAATCTAAGAAGATTTCTGAAATCCAAGGCTATTTAATGACTTTATTTTAAGTGACTAATTTAGAACAAGCACTAAGCACTTAAATAAACAAAATTTAGCTTACAAATCATGCTTCCAACTTCACTTAGATCATTTAAGTACCCAACCTTAACTAAAAATTGAATTAATAGAACATATTAAATAAAGAACACATGATATAGCATAAAACACACATGACCTTGATTAATTTAATAAAAGAGTATAATATAACAAAATTTAGAACTTAGGATGAACCAAATCACATCTCTAGATAATATTCCAACTTTTAATTGTTTGTATCAACCTCTGAAATCCATAAAAAAAGTTAAAGTCTTCAAATATTAAAGATTTAAATGAAAAAAACCTAAGAAACACTACCTAAAATTAAGATGATTTGACAAACCAAGAAAAGAAAAGTGTTTTGTTGCTAAAACCTGTGCTTAAGAAAAGATGTGTTTTGCTACTAAAATATGATGCTCTGCATGTATAAAGGTGCCTCTTATTTATAAGGAAAAATTACTGTGGATTGGAGACAAGTGGTAGTTGCAATTGTTAAAGATTAAGCTAGAATAAATGTCTACCACCTTTAATGGTAGTTGGCATTTAATGTCAATGACGCTATTAAAAAGGCTCATTGATTTCTTGGAGATAGTTACTTCAACATGAGTTTAAGGGGATCAACGGTGGTTCGTCAAGACCAAAGTTGATGTCTTGTACATAATTCTTCCTTCTTTCACTTCATCCTATAAATTCAGCATTTTAAAACATAAAATGAACATTTAAACATCAAAATAGGGGTAAATGCACATCAAATATCATTGAAAAACACATTTAGTTATACCCTTATTCTCTGAAATTTTCTTCAAAGGAAGTATACCTAAACTATCTTTCGTACTATCTTCACTCACTAAATTTTTAGAATTATACCTATTAGGTTTGTTATGGTACTAAGAAAGGGGTGGGGTGAATTAATTTTTAAAAATCTTTTGCAAACTAAACATAATAATATATGTAGAATCTTAAAAAATAACACAAATTTACTCAATCAAGTAAATATTATAAGTTTTGAATAATAAAGAGTAAGAGAGGAGAGAAAGGCCCTAGATTTACTTTGGTTTGAAGCTATTCACTTGCTCTTAGTCTATTCCCTAACTCCAATGTTGAGATTTGATTCTTATTGTAACTTCAACAAGAATATACCATTAATTACAATCCTTTTTCACAGGCTAAAGGAGAACATTTCACTCACTTATTTTTCCTAAGCTAAAAAAAAAACCTCTAAAAAACTCACAAGAACAACTTAATAGAAAAATAATTCACTCAACTTCACTTCATGTATTCATGAAGCGTGAAGAAAGAATGCATGCCACAATGTGATAAAAACTCACAAAATACACACCAAAACCAAAAATCCACTTGAAGAAAATGACTTGTAAAGAACACTTATATACTGCTCGTAAAAGACGTGATAAAGACTTGTACTTTTGTATAAAACCTCTTTAAAACATAAGTTATAAACTAGCTTAATTATACTCAGTATTCACCCACATATTCCTTGTACAACGGTTCTAGTATCCATTGTCTAATGGATAAAAAACAAATAAATGATTTGACCTTTGTGTAATTTGGAAAATCATGACTTTATCTACAACATTTGTTTGCTCGATATACCTAGTTCAGTCGACTGATAGGTCTTCGGCTTATGTTTAGTCAACTGACTTAAGTCATTCATTCGATCGACCTAGCTCATTCGTTCAACCTATATCAAAACTAAAACATATGTTCTTCCGAATGCATAAGATTAAACCAATAAATTTTAAAGCCTTTCTTTTAAACACTAAATCTCCTAACTCTATGAAAACCTAACCATTTGAGATAACGATAAAGAGGATAAAATTAAAATAAACAAATGAACCTCTTGATTATGCTCCTATATGCATATTCTAAAATATTTATGCATGAATGATCGATTACTAAGCCTCTTAAAAACACCAAAGTTAAATGAGAAAAGTTTATATTAAGCAACAGAAAAAATAAACTTATTCTAAAGCTTCTTCTTCAAACTTAAGTCTTCATATGATTTTACATTTCCAACTTTAAGACTCTTCGAAAGATAAAACTCAAGTTATAACCAACCTATCTTTCAACATACTAAAGATCAAAAGCATTAGTAATATAATTTTATTTGTCATTACCAAAATAAGGTGGACCATCCTTAGTTTAACAATCTTTTCCTTTTTAGGGATGACAAAACCAAGTGATATTAAAAAATAACTAAATACTTCAAAGACATGCAATAGCAATTCATCATCAGTGGAGTTGAAGCAGGAGTAACCACATAATCAGTGGGAGGAGGAACAAAAGCAGTAGACCACTGTCTCTAATGAGGTCAAATCTTATGACCTCCAATAACTTGAAAACCCATGTGCTTAACGAAATTTTAATCAAAGAAGGATAGGGACTCAAAATCATCTTCTATAGGAGGAATGTGAAAATAGTGGAAGATGAGACCTAGAAACAAGGGATAAGGAAGGTGTTGGACTTGTTTCCTACCTCGGGTAAAATGAATCATATTATGCAAGATAAATCATCGAAATGGATGTTCTTACCAAGCATTAAAGTAGACAAAAACCAAAAATCATCATAACCTAAATCATTCTAATGATCAGTAGAGGAAAGAAAATTTTATTTGATAAATAAATGATGGAATTTGGGTATGGCTCTCATAGGTCTCACATCTTTTAGTATTTTAGAAATGTTTTCCTCACTAGACAACTAAAAAATGATTTAAACTCTTTTGTCCATGGAGTGGGTGTCATCAAACTTTGACTTACAGTCATAGTGGGAAAACTAAAGAGGAACGGAAATACCAAGAATGTTATTTATAATGTCTCTAGATAGATGGATAGGTTCTACTTTGGATAAAATCAAATACTCATCATTCTCCTTAACCTCTTTAAGGTTAGAGTAAAAAAGTTTTATAGCTATGGGAAAACTTTCAGCTATAAGAGTGAGAAGAGTTTCCCAGCCTTGAATAAGGAAAGACATGATAAGGCCATTTTCTTCGAAGAAGTATAGATGTGTAGGAGTAATAAAGTAGTTTTACGAGAATTTCCTAGATGCATAGTCTTGGAATTGATCAGAATCAACATCTAGATAG
>JAOXYD010064859.1:0-12829 GCA_028565735.1 Pinacopodium congolense | reverse complement strand
ACTTTCACTCTTACATACCTCATTAAATAAAATTGATTAAGTGTTAAGTTTAAATTCTACAATAAAATTTTTAACACTTAATTCACCCTTCTTGAGTGCCTTTAAGACTTATAATTTTTAAATTATAAAAATATCAAAAATTATAAATACTATTCATAATTTTAACTTTAAAATAAAATAACTAGCATTTTATTAGACTCTTGTAGTCCCTTCGGAAAGTTTCCCATTATATTTCGTTTATTAACATAACTCGTAAGGAAATGGCAACCGTGGATTTAGGTTTACAGTTATCCGATGGGAGGAGCTTTGATTTGACAAGCATAGCCCATTCTTTTTGTTGGTCTAATTGGGCAAAAAAATTTCGTAAAATTCTGGTGTTCTATTCACTAGGAAAAGATATGGAAACGATGGAAATTTTAACTTAAAAGAATACCAAAATCATTAAGTAAGAGAGGGAGAGAGATATCATCTACAAAAAAAAAAAAAAAAAAGAATAGGTGAACTTCAATTAGCAATGATTTCAAGTGACCATATTTGATCCTCAAAATCAAAATCCCTTGGCAGAACTTTGCCAAACCTCCACTGATTGCTGATCCTTGCGAGTCAAGAACATCTTGTTCCCTCCAAAACCCAAATTTGTTATCTTCGAACCTCCAACATCTTTAACTGTCCCGATCAAATTCTTCCTAAAAACTCTTTCACACAACCCTTCTTCGTTTTTAGTCTCCTTACCCATCATAACCTCCGACCAAAGCTCAATATCACCTCCTTTACTACAAAATAATTGATTCCCATGTTCCTCAATCTTGCATCCAAAACCTTCTTTCTTCACATTCTTCACTTTCCTCTCATCTCCTAAGCAAATCCATGGATTAGAACCATCACTCTCATTTCTTAACTTCCTCAAATCCACATACCATACTTCCCCCGAGTTAACACCAACCTTAAACACAACAGACAAATTGTCCGAAACAGTTATGTCTGCAAAGCAATCAACTTTCTCTTTCAACTCCCAAACAACATTCCCTGATCTTATGTCCCATAATCTCACATTTCCTATCACACCTGACGGCCCCCCATGAGACCCTGATGCCATTACCATGCCATAGCTCTCCACCCACTTCAATTTTGTTGTTGGAATTGCTGAATAAATATCTGCACCGTATATCTCATAGTGGCCGATCTCTGTTACTGGAGAAAACGTCTGCAAATCATAAACCATTATGGAATTCGAGTTCCGGCGACTGGACTCAAAACTTGTGAAGAGATATTCCGGCGAAGAACCAATTGCTTGAACCGTCGAGCCTGATTTAGTTTGATTCTCCCAATTCAAAGTATCTCTGACAACACCCTTTTGAAGATCGAGAAGCTGTAAGCCTGAAAAGTCAGTGGCCCCAGCAGCAGCCAAATTGGGTGTGATCCCTAACAGAGAGTCGATCGCCGAGAACTGGGTTAAGATTGTTGCTTTCTTCCGCAGGGACCAATCAAAAGACGTGATCTTGCTACCGTGAGATACATGGAGAGTGCCAAATAGTGTGGTTGCGATTGCGGAAGGCGAGTCTCGGCCATTCAACGGCAAAACAAGAGACTTTTCGAGGTTAAAAGCTTCGAACTGAGATGGGTTTGAGAGGGAATTAATGAGCAGCGACTCGATGTTATAGAATTTGGACTCGGCAATCAGATCTTCGATGTCGAAAGCCTTAGCCTTTGAAGGCAGATTACCGGTTCGCAGCAGAGAGAGGAGAACGGAGAACAATTCGGGGTCTCTGTCAATGAACCTGAGGCCGATGTGGGTTGACCCAGCGAGTTGAGAAAGAAGAGACTTGGGCCCTGCGAGAGACAGGGTTAGCTTCGTTGTCTGAAAAATCTGACCACCCACGTCGATGGTGACAACGTTTGAGCCCTTGTTGATTACAGGCTGATTGGGTTTAAGGTCATTCGTGGCGGAGGACCGGCGAGTTACAGAGGGAGGCATCTTTATTTGTTTTAGCTTTGGGTATCGTTTGTTTTTTTCGGTTTTCTCTGCTGCTGCCTCCTAATTATAAAGGAGATCTGTGACGTCGTGTGGCTTCAGTCGCGAATTCTAGAAAGTAAAATATAAGGGAGGGGTTTACTAGAAAAGTCGTTGTATTGAATTCAATTTTGACTAAATAAATAAAAATCTGAGATGTGTTAAAAACTTAAAATGCCATCGTCAATTGGACAAGGGGTTCTTCGTTCTTTCCTTCATCTGTTCTAGATTTTGGTCAGAAATTGGGTGCCTTCCAAAGTGGACTGGTCTTGTTCTTGGCAGACCATATTCGACAGCTGCTGAAGGCCTGTGGGGTGTATTTTAAATGTATAAAAGTAAATAACTTGATAATAGTTTTGTAATAGGGCAGGGCCGTCAAGTTTGACCCTTTTATTGATTATGGTCCAGCTTTGTTGACGTTCTTGCCCGGGACATCAAGTAAACTATATTTTATTAGAAATAATTATCATAATCGTCATCATCATTTGTTGCACGTAATACACGTTCGATTGATTCGAGTTAATGTTGGGCTAACAATCAGGATCTAATTTTGGAACCTTACGTTAACGCTTTCGGAAGTTAGATGCATGCATTGCATTCCAATAAATGTCAGTATTTGGACACAAAGTATAGATAATTAAGGGTAAGCAGGTAGTTCAAGACAGAAGCTAACCAACTTCTTGGTCATTTCTGTCTTTTTTAATTTAAGATGGCGTAATAGCCTGTACATCTGTAGTGCCCTGAAAAGAACGGTTTATGGACCTAAACAGAAAGGAGAAAACGTGTTTTTCCGTAATTAAAATTCATGGATTTCTTGCGTCATAATTTTGACCCTTTTTGACCTTTGTGGTATATTAATCAACTTCTTCAAATAAACACAAAAGTTATGAAAAATGCAAATAAAATCATGGGAAAACCTCGGCTATTCCAAGTTTCGTGGCCATCATAACTTTAGGGGATATTTAGTTAGGTTGTAGATTGTGATTTTGTATTGTTGTTATTGTATTTTTGTATTGGTAATTGTGTTTTCTTTATTGATTTTTATGTTTAGAAAAACAGAAAACCAAAACAAAAACAAAAGTCAAAGTAAACAAGGCCTTAGCTGAATTAGTAATATATATACATGTGTGTATGTATCTGTCTCAACTTTTTTGTTTTCTTTATTTGTATTTTATATGTTGGGAACTTATAGTGAACTTATATATATATATATATATATGTGTGTGTGTATGTGTGCGCGTGTGTGTCTCAACTTTTTTGTTTTCTTTATTTATATTTTGTATTTTTTTATCTCGACCAAAAAATTCAGGGGAGAGATTATTTCAGTTTTATCTCTGAAACGAATAAGTTCAAGAGATGAGCGAATTAAGGATACCCACTAGAAAGACTAATCCAACCTATAATGATGTATCGAAAAAAAAAAAATCCACCCGCTTTTTTCCCTATTAATAAGTTGCCTTTCTTTCTTTCCCTTCTGTCCCCGGGTTTATGATTCCTACTTGAGGTATTAACCAACCGAACAATCATCCGTCCTTTCACCTTCTTTCTGACAAGATTGAATATTTCATTCCTTTGCTCGGGAGGCATCAAAGAAGTAGCTAGTAAGGGCCGACTTCTATCCTTGAACTCGATTGGCTTCTTAAAGTAGTGGCATTCGATAAGATTCCTACCTCGAGATGTACAACTATTAGTTCAGGAAAGAAGATTTGGGCCAGCAAGCTTCTGCCCTTTCCCCCACCTGCCCTAAATCAAGACCCCGAATCTAAGGGTGATTCAGCAGTTTACTTGTCTTTCTGTGCTTTGCTTTCCCTTGTAAAATTGTTTAGTCTTTTTGGTAGTCTAACTATCAATTATCTTACCTGAGGACTGGCTGACCTAATTCCTTATCTCCTACTTGATTAAGATCAATCTCAGTTGACGGGGTTGAAGTTTGAGTTCTCGTATCAACATTCTCTATTATCTTCTTACATTAAAAAAAGTTTTAAGATTAGCGAGCCTCTTGCAGTTCGACTTTTGAAGAATGCTTTTCTTTTTTTTTAGTACTAAGTGCGCATCAATATTCATACTGCTATTACCATTCTATCAATAGTAGTAGTAGTCCCTTCTTTTTTGGCCAATTAAGAAGTGAGTCTAAGATCTCAATTTGTTAAGTAAGAAAAAAGCGATCTAAGATGTGTATTTTGAATACTGCTTAATTAAAGCCTTTATTGAATATATCCTAGTATATAGAGGTAGTCTTCCTATCAATCTTCTTATCAACTCTCATACTAATATCTTTAGTCCCGCTATGTACCCCTATAGGCCTAGTCAAGTAAGTTGATCTTTTCCTTATTCTTTTAAGTCTATAGCTCTTTCTCTTTCTTTTTTTTGGAATGTAAGAATTGGAGCATATTCCTTCTCTCATCATAGTCTATTTCTTCTGCCTTAGAACCAGAGCTAGGGGCTTGCTTTGAGCTCCACAACTTACATCGAGTTTCATTCCTTTTCTTGCCCAAAGGATGAGCTCAGGGGAAATAGTAACCCGGGATGATCTCCATATGCTGGTCGACTAATTATAAAGTTCTAGCAGTGAATTCTATCTGTAAGCTTTAGAGATCGTAATAAAAACTATAAGTGGTTAGGGGCGTGAAGCCATAAAGTGAGATGAGGTATCTCAGGGCTAAGTGGACGAGTGGAAGGGGGGGGGGGAGGCTTTGATTGCGTATTAAATATAGATCCAGGTCTTTCTCATTTGAATTAAAAAAAAACTGTTTGTTTTCTTGTTCCATTTCGATAGTATGTATAACACCTAAGACAGGTTGCTCCTTTATTATGAAAATATGAGGAAATCCTATATTGCCCGAGAACTATGGAGATTTAAAATAAGGTTAGCCTTAAGCTCAATAGCTTAGTGGTAGAGCGATTGGTTGTTAACTAACTAGTCATAGGTTCGAATCCTACTTGACTTAAGAAGATGTGTAAAGAAGGAAAACTACCCTTTAAAGTGACTTTCAATAGCTCTGAAATATCCCGCCTCCTTTAAATCCCCTTGAGTATTCAAGGTCAAATTGTTTGATCAAAAAAGAGATTAAGGTAATGTTTCTTTCTCTTTTCAAATCAAGGTCTTTTTTGAAAGAACTAGAGTTAACCGAGTAGCTTAAACAGGAGCTTAGCCGAGTAGCTCAAGCAAGAGTTTATTAAAAGCTGAAAAATAGAAGACTGGGACCTTTACAAAAAAAAAAAAGTCTAGGAAATCAAAAACGGAATATCTAGGTCCAAGGCAAGGGAGGACGAAACACCACTTCCACTCACCAAGAAGAAGGGGTGTATCGTTTATATTGTTTCTTCTGAAGTGATATTGAAAAATGCATGGACTGGGTGGCATCGGCCTACGGGCTAACATTTGCAGATGCGACCATGAATTGATCTAGATCGAAAGATTGGTCATCATTGCCTGTACCTCACATTTCGGTCTAGTAGAACATGTAACCCATCTGCTGTCTCATTCAACTCTATTTTTCTTTAAACCTATAGCCTAATAGAACGCAGCAGCGAGTGCAACCCATACAACTAATAGGGAGGATGGCACTACTAGCAAAGATCGTCTTATGCAAATGCCATAAGCGCGAAGCATGGTAGGCCTGCGCCAGGGGAGCATAGGGAGGACAGGGAGCCCATATGGTGGAAGAGCCAAGGTAGGCCAGGTCATTTGACAGAATGGAAGGCTTTTCCCTTATTATAGAAGACCTTATGAATTAAAGGGAAGCGCATGAATTCTTGGAAAAAGATGGGAGCGAGCCTAAAAGAGAAATATAAGAAAGTTAATTCAATGAATAGATATAGTCAATGGTATGACGGATAGTGTTGCCTATATTGAATTAACTTCTGAGGTCGAGCAGTCTCAATTTCACTTCTATTCTCTTTAATTACACCTTTAATTCAACTTCCACTAATTCTAGCGAGGCTCGGGTGCGGAGCTTGCCACTGTGGATCGAGACTACGAAAAGGTAGAACACCATAATTCTCTTTATCATTAATATGAACTTTCCTTAATAGAACCGATCTGATTCTCTGAACAATTGAAATTTGTTACTTTTGTCGGATCCTCCCTATCTCCTGATCGAGCTTGTGTAGGTAGATGTTGCCTGGTAGGGCTGATAGTAGTACATTGTGTGGGATGGAGTAAGGGCACTTCTTACCTTCTACGAGTTATTCAGTAGAAAAAGAAGCAACAAACAATAACCCAATCCATTTCGTTATTTTCTCTCTTTTTAGTAGGGACATGCAGAAAAGAAAAATGTGTTGTTGTCGACTAGGAATGAATGCTTAGCTCTGAGGAAAACCTTGGAGTTTCTGTTACAGAAGACGGTCTTTGGCATAGGTCTTGTGTAGATAAAGGACTGGGGCAGTCTCTCTTTCTATTGCACCCAAGGTCTAACTCGATCAAGTTTAAATCTAGTAGGACATAACCCTTAACTGCTAGCAAGGAGTAAGACTTAAGAGTCTAGAAAAAGAGAAAAGTATAGACTGCTAGTCTTTTCTTTCTGTTTTCAAGTTTGAAATAAGAAGTTTGGTGGCTTTTAAGATCTTGGAGAAGACCAGGGGAGATATCACTCTTGTTTAAATGAGAATGGCCGTAACTAAACCCAAACAAAACAAAGGCAGTAAGCAAAGGTTTAGGGTAATGGTTTGGGTGGGCAAGCAAAGACTGATATGCACAATTGATTTTATAGGTAAGTGGCACGACAAGAGAGAAAGAGATTCAAAAAATCCCTACTATCCTAGAATGCCTACTCGAAAAAAAAGTGTACCCATTTTCTATTACCCTTTACTTAGTTGGCTTTCTTATTAATTTAATTTTCTTAACATTAAAGGAATGAAGATGGATATGAAACTATATCTTTTAGGCTTTAACTATTTCTTCCCACCTTGTGCATTCGACTAACTTTAGATGCCTTGGGAAATCCTATTAGTATTCGTAGCAGTGGAGAATAAGTAAGTCATTGATCATGCTATTCACACATTCAATACTGAGTTATGGCCTATAGACCTTTTCTCAATTCCCCGACATATGCCCTTTGGTAAGAGGAAGCCAGTTTACCCTTATCACTATGCCCCTGATTTTGGGTCAGGACTTTTGAAAGCAAAGGAGAACGAAGCTTTGAAGTTAAGAAAGGTTAAGAAGTTGACTAGGGTTATCTGTTCTTTCTTCGCCTTTCCCTTCAAACATGATTTTAAATCCAATATGACTCTTTTAAAAAACTATAGACTAACCGGCTTCAGATTCTTACTAGCAAAGATTTTTAATAACTTAATGGCAAGGCTTCCTTTTGATTATGTATGAGATAATTGACTCCTTAAGTTAAAAATTAAGCATAGGCATGACTTTTCCATCAGAAACTAAAACTCCAATAGGCTTAAAATTATTCAATTACCATATAAAGAGGATAAGAAGTCAAGTCAACTAATAGGCTTTTGTCCTTTCCCTTGCCGGCTGTAACAATTCACTTACTTAACAAACTCCTACTTATTTTAAATCTTGCTTGCTCCACTAGCTACTATAACTTCCTAACAAACCAAAAAGCCTATCGAAGTAAACTAACACTAACTTTCGAAGGGGCCATCTTCTATTGGCTGAACCTCTTTCTTCCTTATGAACTTAGGGAGGGAAACAATATGACTTCAGTTAATTTAAGATGTCTAGTCCCATTAACTCCAACAAGATTGAAAGAAGATGGAATGGAACTATCTACTGCTGCTTCTATAGGAGGGAGATCTCACTTACTTATTTGCCTTTTCCACTGTAATTGAATCGGCTGGATCAAAGCACTTTTTTTTATGCTCGCAACTACTCCTCTGTACATACAAGGAAGACCACTATTGAGACTGGAACTCAAAGGCCTCCAATAGTAACTTTAACTCTAGGTAGGGAAGAAGCACTTTTAGAGCTTAGGACGAGAAAGACATATTTTACACTAACTTTGGACCAAGAATTATCAGACGGATTGGCCTTACCTACCTCAATGCCAATGCAAGGTGGAGTATTTAAAAGCCTTCTAGGAGTATGAGACTGAAGAAGTTTGGCATCAGTTGGTGTGAATGACTCCGACCCAAAGGTTAGCAAATCCAACTTCCATTCTTTTTTAGGGAAAGAACCAACCCCAAAAGACAAGTAGACTAGGCGGTAGAGGGAACGGAAGGGGAAGAGTAGGAGGTGCTTTGTTTTGATTCAGGCATCCAAACTCGGCGTAGATAGAAAGTCTACTACTTAAAAATTTTCTTAAGCGAGTAAAGTTGAGATGATGGTAGATTTGGAATATCAATGAAATGAGGATGGGTTTGGAAAATTTGGAATAAAAAAAGATCTAAAGCCCATTACAATCCCCCCACCCTCTTTACTTTATGACCTATTTCCTCTAAAGAGTTGCCAAAATTTTCCTTTCCTGTAAATGCCTCTTTGTGTCTTCTCCTCCTCTCCACTTAGCTCTTGTCGCCTTTCCTCCCCCGTGATTAGTGCTTCCTTTACCACCCAAGCCTCCTCCCCCAACACTTGTAGACCTCAACCTAGCTTTGTCATCCAATAAAAGTTATGCCTTTTGGTGTCTTTATTTCTAGTTGTATTCTATTACACATTCCTACAATCTTTTTGAGCCACTCTTTTCTATTTCAAATTACCTGAAAAGTTGTTAAAATTTTATATATCTTATTATTAAGAGCTTTGGGTGTGACTAAGAGATAAATCTCCATCGCCCCACTCTTTTGGATGACATCGAAAACTTTTTAAGGGAGTCAAAATTTCTAATACCACTCTCAATAGCTATCGATTGTTATTTATATGTTAGTTTTTTTTAGAAATATGTTCAGTATTAAAAGAGAAGCATTTCAAAGAATTCTCAGCATGTATTCTTTCAAAATCTTACGAATTATATAGCCTCTCACATAATGCTACAAGATGTGCAAGGTTCTCCATCGAGTACCTGAAAATGTTCACATCTAATTAAACACCACATTAATCAAACATAAAAGAGAAAAAAATCAACTTCACAGCTCATACTAAAAAACCTAATTAAAATGCCGATCAGAACAAAGACTTTGGAAAGCTTCCCTAATATTAGGAAACCATATGCATGTAGTTTGATTATTATCGATTAAACAAATTTACATCACAATCAAGAGTTAAGGAAACTTCCAAAAAATGATCACTAATTAAGATGGACTTGAAATCGATTGTTTAGCAAAGTAAATCCTCACAACAAGGAAACAGACACAAACAAATTCAAACAGACATAGAAAGGATGGAAGGGAGAGAGAGAGAGAGAGAGAGAGAGAGAGAGAGAGAGAGAGAGAGAGAGAGAGTCTATCTATCTATGATATATCTATCTAATCAACAATAAGAAGTGCCTATTTCAGATTGGTAATGTGAAGAAGAAAGTAGAGAATTTCGTTATTCCTTTATGCTTCCCTTTTCATCCTTGAAGGAGTCCACTAGGAAGCAAACAAATTCATCCTAGAATTACTAACAAATTTAATTACTTAAACCTTCGAAAACAAGAATTTTATATCATGCATCAGGGTAAAGAAAAAATGAGAACAGAAAAATCAAACAACTTAAGTCATCTTATTAGGAAGAGAATTGGATATTAGAAGACTTGAAACATTTCTTGTGGCAAAGACTCGAGCTTGACCGAAAGCTTTTGCTCATACAAGGATTTCGTTTCTACAAGCGTCTCTACCTCGTCTGTAGCTTATGTGACAACTTTGAAAGGGTTAAGCTACATTAACTCAAGGGCAGAAGAAAAAAAGAAGCTTTAACAAGAATGCATTTAATTTTCCCTCCATAAAATTTCGTTTCTATCCTTATACCGTGTTTCTTTACTTACATTTGTTTTTTGATAAATTAATGATGATTAGACAACATAGGCCACCAGGGTCACGAATCTTGAACTGCCTTGTCGGGTCCTAAAGTCATTGCGACAAAGGATAAATAATTTACATATTCTTATCCAAATTCACACCTCAAAAGGCGAACTCTGTTATTATTGGCATCACGATTCTAAGTGCCTTAATTCACCATTTATTTTACACATGGAGAATATTAAGATCAAAACAATGCCCAATTATAATTAGATCCTCATTCTTCTTACAATAGAAGGTATTATTTTGAAACACAACTATATTCCCTGTTTACAGGTCAAGAAGGAGCAAAGTAACAACCTTCTTTTGAGGATCAATCTAGAGTGCTGGTAGAAAACAAAAAAATATGGTTGTGTTCCATTGGTTTAATAATTTGGAATCTTTTTATTGCTTATAATGAAGGAATCATACACTGCTCCACAATAAGGTCTCAACTTATGCAATTCACTTACACCTAGCTAAATCACATGAAAGAAAGACCAGTTTTTGGTAGTAGGTGTTGAGCATATGTGATTGTAATTTAGATGCAAGACCAAAACTTTATCAATTAAATTAGATATATTTAAAGAGGAGATAAATTTTATGGAAATGTATCTCTATAGGACATGACTCTTGAAAATAGCATGAATGAAATAAATGTTAACTGTTTTAAAAATCATGATTTTTGGAAAAGAGTATTATAATGAAAGGATCCTTTGTTTGGTATCAGAAAGAAGACAATCTTGAATTGAAGAAGTACAATTAAAGGAGCATAATTCTTGGAGAAACTTTAACCAAGTATAAATAGGATGGAAATTACTGGATGATTCATTCAAAAAAAAAAACTTTTAAGCAAGCATTTGTCTTATTGTTCATCATCCATATGTTTTGGTTCACTCATATCTATTTAGGTCTCAAGATCAATTTAGAAGTAAGAATCAAACTTTTACTTATATTAAGTCTTATGTCAAATAAAATGCCATGATACATGTTCACATTCTTTATAGGCATTAATGTAATCGAAAAGATATATCTTATCAATATAATAAATTTAAGTCATATTAGTTTCTAAAACGAGCGCTTAATTACTATGATATAAAAAAGGGATCTCCCCACCACTCATATATTTATAAAAGACCTCACAATGCATCTATGCATAAGAATTATAGATCTCACTTTAATGATACCAATTCATACTATTCATACAATATGATATGCCATTTTATGGTGATTATGGAAACATTGGTAAGTTTTTTTTCTTGAAAAAAAGATCGCTAAATGAATCCTTAAGAAAAATATTTGGAAAAAAGACTAATGATCAAGGACCTAGGTTTATTTAAGTACCTAAAGCACATTTATTATCTTATTTTTAACACTATAAGAAAATAGAAAAATGGTATGTAGATAGTAATTACTCAAGACGTGTATTGAGAGATACAACCTGCTTTGTAACTCTTAAAGACAAATGTTATAAATTTGTCACATTTGTAGACAATGTTGAGGTAAGATAATTGATTAACAAAGTTGATAAAGTAAATCATACTATGATTTACATTCTAATTTTAGTAGATAGATTAAAGTATAATTTATTAATTTTGAGTTAACTATGTGATAAAAATTATAAAATACGCTTTGAGGGAAAATATGTGTTATTCTTATATTTTTTATAATATAATTATATTTTTTAGTAAGAGAAAAGAATATTTATACAATTGATCTAAGTGATTTCTTTAGCCAAAATATAAAGTTCTTAATGTCTATAAATAGATGCATGGATTTGGCATATGATACTTAGACATGTAAGTATGAATCTCATATTTAACCTCAAGTTTAAACAACTTGTTCATGGACTTCTAAGTGTCAAGTTCAAGAAGGAAAAAGTGTATTGAGTTTGTTAAATAGGAAAACAATCCTAGAGCTCATTCAAAAGTAAAATGTTAGTAACTTTCAATAGACTTCTACAATCACTTCATATGAATTTATTTAACCCTATAAGAGTTATTAGTCCAGGAGGTAAATTTTATATATTTTTCATTGTAGATGATTTTAGTAGATTCACTTAGGTCTTATCCTTTTAGCAATTTTTGTAAGTTTATTAAAAGAGTTCAAAATGAAAAGGAACTTTCCATTACATTAACTAGGAATAATCATGGTAAATAATTTAAGAATGATAGGATTAAAGCCTTTTATGAAGATAATGATATCTTAACGACGTCTTTCACAACTTCTCTACTTTTAAGGCTCCTCAACAAAATAGAGTTGCTAAGAAGAAAAATAAAAGCATGCCAAACATAGCTAGGATAATGATCGATGACTATAACCTCCTAAAATATTTTTGGCAAACTTGTAGCAACCTTATGTCATATTTCAAATAACGTCTATATAGGACCAACTTTAGATAAAATTTTATAAGGATAGTCTCATAAATTTTGATTCTAAAGGGGAGGAAGGAATTTTTCTTGATTATTTCTTAACTAGCAAAGCATGTGGAGTATTTAATAGGAAGAGTCCTATCATTGAAAAGTTTATACATATTGTTTTTGATGAATCTAATTGTATTTATATCAAGAAAAATATTAAGGATGATAGTGTAGGTTTATCCAAAGATTTGGAGAAAGTAGCCATTGAAAAGAGCATAAATGGTCACCAAGACACCTAATATGAACTAAGTAACCATATTTTTGAACAAGGTGAGGGAGATAAGAAGGATGAGAAGCTTCCAATAAATAAGAATTTTAACAAGAATTGTCCTTCAAATCAAATCATCGGCAATATTCTATAAGGGTGTAATTAGTAAATCACATCTTAGAAATATATCTCATCCTACTTTTCTTTCTCAAATTGAGCTTTACAATATAAAAGAAGCCCTTAATGATGAAATATGGTTTCTTACTCTAAATGAAAAATTGAATCAATTTTAAAGAAGTAAGGTATTAACTTTAGTAC
>JAOXYD010064848.1:0-12830 GCA_028565735.1 Pinacopodium congolense | reverse complement strand
GATCTGATATAATAATTTCTAAGTTTCCATCATTGAGTAGCTTCAAATTCACTACAATATTTTACTTGTTTATTTATCAAGTTCTGTTAGTTTATTTTAATTTTCAGTTACTTCATTCTTTTATTACCTTAGACAAAGTGTAATTCAAATTATTAAGTGACTATATTCATTCCTCATAAGAATGATATCAGTTTTACTATAATATATGAATCGTATAATTATGGTATAATATAAAACAAGTAGACATATAATTCTTATATAAATACCCTCACACATATACATATCTATGCATGAAATTCAATACCTTTCTTTTCTACAATTACTAATTCAGAGTTATTTTATAATATAATACCTTTAATAATTGAAATAAAATGAAACGTAGTTCTCTATAAGTAGTATGTTATTTTTATACTTGCACTACATAATAAAGTTACATTCCTACTTACCTTCTTATAGGCATATGATACACCCATTTTCATCTTCCAAAAAAAAAAAAAAACTCTTTGAATTCATTATTATTGACATTAATGGCATTGGGGGGAGGTGAATTAAGTGTTTAAAAAAATTTCTAAACTTAAATTGATTTTGTGATTAATGAATTTTCCTAACCATAATTCAACTAAGATAATGATTCCAATATAAAAAATATAATTATAGATTAAGTGCACAAACTATTTTCTATAGTTGGTTTGATAATATCAATTTACCTACATCCACTCTCCAAGTCACATTTGGACATTCCCCTAAAATCTTTTTAAAAAATGAGGTGAAAAGAAACATCTTTTACAATCTAATCTTCTTCATGAAGATGAAGAGCAACTTTTATAATATTCCTTAAAGTGAAAAGTAACCATTTATAATTCAATCCTCGACAAATTGAATGTTCTTTTACAAATGATACAGACCTCAATGGTACCTTACTTAAAATCATAATGATTAGGGATTAATAGTGCTTAAGGCTTAATTAAGATGAAAATATGTTCTTTGAAAACATTTTGAAAGATTTTGAATGAAACACAACTCAATTTCACTTGAAACGAAACCAATAATGCTCAATCATTTCTCAAAAATTCAAAACTTGAATCAATACTTAAATTTTATAATAATGATAAAAAATAATCTCTTTTGATCTCATAAATTCTCAAGACTAAAAAAACTCCTTTAGCAAGCTTTTTGAAATGTATTTACAGGCTTATTATCCTTAAAAAGATGCTGCAAACCCATTCTATTCGTTACTCTAGGTTAATAAAAACAAGTTGTTGGAATTGAAGTTAGCCATTAACTAGACGATTAAATGGGCACAACGGTTGACCAGTTTGGCATATTGGTCGACCTATGCCTCACACTGATTGACCAATATTTATCAATACCCTGGTATTAGTTGACTAATAGCCAGCATTGTTTAACCAATGGAAGCAATGGTTGACCATTGCTTATGTAGATCAATTTTATAGATTCTATAAGAAAATTTCAAACTCTTCCAAAAATCCAAAACCAATTCCTTTTGATTGAAAATCAATTCAAACAAAGTTTTTCAAATTATTTTTAAAAACCAAAACACTTTAATTGAAATAAAAAAGCAATATGTATTAGTCCATGGAAATTTATGCATTTTATCAAAACATAAGCAATGGAAATGAGTTATAGAGCCCTTAAGCCATTTAAACTTCAATAAAAACTTAGAAACATAGAAAAATATTTAAATAAACCAATTTAAGGATCTACATTCTTTTATATCATCCTCAATTTTTCCTTCTCATGCTTTTTTTTCACTTTAATTTATAATCAAATTCATATTTTGTGTACCTATTTTCTAAAGACTTTAACATAAATCAAATCATTAGTTTGTTCTCATCAAAACCTGAATTAAAACCTCTCTTCATTCAATAATTTTCTCCTTTTTTATGAAGACAAAACATGTGATATTAGAGAACTAAAAGCACATTCAAGATAAAACACAGAAAAAAGGATCTAAAATTCATGTATCGTATAAACATCTCTTCATCATCTAAACATCACTTCCCTTGAATTCATGCATTATTTAAATATTGCTTCCCATTAATTCATGCATTATAATCAATAAATTCAAGACACATGTAAAGATAAAAAAATCAACATAATTTGTAAATAGCCACATATAAGAATCATATGCAAAGATATCTCATATTTAACATTATAACCTTCCTCCCCCTTTTTGGAATCATCAAAAAGTGATTAATTAATTAAAAAAAGTAACTTTAAAATAATGCATTATCATATTGAATTTCCATCTATCATCCTAATTCTCTCTTAATCATGCAAAAAACTATCCTTATTTATTATTTTAGTGAAAATGTTAGCCAATTGGTGTATTATACCAATCAAGTCCAACTTAATATCACTATTTTACATATGATCTATAATAAAATGATACTTAATCCCTATATTCTTGGTCTTAGAGTGTTGGATTATATTTTTTGTTAGGCAAATGACATTAGCAGTATGACACTTGATGGGGATTTTAATATGTTCCATGCAATAATCCTTAAGTTGTTATCAACGCTAAAAAATTTGAGGATAAAAACTACCGACTTCAACTTCCACTATTAATAAGGAAATTGAAATTTGTTTTTAACTAAATCATGAGACCAATGTATTTCTAAAAGATTGGTATATGTCGATTACATTTTTTATTTAATAAACTACATGCATAATCCGTATCAAAATATCTAACTGAATCTAAGAATGTTTGTCTAGGATACCAAAATATTAATGACATAGTACCATAAAAATATCTAAATATCCTCTTAATGACTATCAAATGAGACTCTCTAAGACAAGATTACAACCTGGCAAATAAGCATACATTAAAAATGATACTTGGTCTACTTATGATAGGATAAAACAAACTACTAGTGATACCTTAGTAAAGCTTCACATCAACCAATTTACCTTTTTTTAAATCCTTTTTAGCTTAAGCTTCAAATTAATCGATTTTCCTTTTTAAAATATTTTTTTAGCTTAATTATGGTGCTTATGGGCATTTATAATGACTTGGCTTAATCTATTCCAAAATGTTTAACTAGATGCTTGGTATATTTAGCTTGGTTAATGAAAATCCCTTCTTTCATTTGTTTGATCTATAATTTGAGGAAAATTGAGCTCACACATCATTCTCATCTCAGGCTTCCTACTTATATATTTTGAGAATTCCTTACATAAGCATGCATTAGTAGCACTACAAATAATGTTATACATATAAATTTAAACTATCAAAATGTTATTCCTATCATTTTTAATAAAAAAATTATAGCAAGTTCTCCTTTAACAAAATAATTATAAAAATGAAAGCACTTATCTTTCATACCATGCACCAAGTTTCTGTTTTAAATCATATAATGCTTAGATAGCATATACACATGGTTAGGTGTATCATGGTTTTCAAAGCTAGAAGGTTGTTTAACATACACTTCTTTTTTAATGAAACCTTGTAAAAATAAGATGAAAATGAAAGTACTAGCCTAGTAGTTTCTATCTAGCTATCGATGCAAAGGTTTCTTTATAGTTTATTCCTTCTTCTTAGTTGTATCCTTTAGTTACTAACCTATCTTTTTTTCTTATAATATTACCCAAATCATCTAGTTTACTCTTAAACATTTATTTTATAGCTATAATTTGTTATTATCTAGGTTTAGCTACTAAGGTCCATACTTTATTTCTCTCAAATTCATTTGTCATTCATACCAATCATCTAAATTTTATTGTTAAGTGTTTCTTCTTTGTTTTTAGGTTCAATTTAAGAAATAAAAGTAATATGTGACATGTCTTTAAGAAAGGATCTAGTAGTTACACCTTTACGTATATCATCTACAATTTAATTTAATGGACAATCCTTCGTGTACCTACAATCTCTTGTAATTTCCTTATCCTTGTTGTTACCCACAGTTGATTCAACAATGTGAACACTTGGTGCAGGTGAAGTGTCTTGGTGAACCTCTTTGTCTTTTTCTAAACTTAATTTCTTCAAATCCTTTGATAAATCTATATCAACATTTTCAAAGCTTTTTTTTACATCAAAGTTTTAGATTCATTAACAAAAAGGCATGTACAGGCTCTTCAATCACCAATCTTCTCTTATTGTACACCTATGTGCTTTATTAATAATGAAGGGTGAACAAAAATTCCTTACATCTATTTTTAAGTCAAAATTTTCTAGGTTATTCTTAGTGTTCAAAATGTGGTATTTGTATCTAAAAACCATGAAATAGTTTATTTTTGGATTTTTATTGTGTTACTGTTATAAGGAGTTTTATCTAAATTTGGCCTTATATAAGCCCTATTAGATATATGACCAGCACAAGCCACAACTTCTGCCAAAAAATATTTAGATAATGCATATTCATTATTCAAAAGCACATTATCAGTAATAGTGTGATCTTCCTTACCAACTTTTTCAATAGCATTTATTTTACCTTTGAATTTGTCTCCAAATGTGACATATCTTCCATGTTTTCTTTTAAGGGATATTAGTTAGGATACATCTTTGGTTATATGCCTTAGAATCCACTATCAACATACTACTTATACCTTTTTCTTGTGATCTATAAACCAAAGAAATCATTTTATTTTAGGTACCTATACTAATTTTGGTCTTTGAGGGTTAGTTATCTCCCTTTCAATATAACCTTTTGATAATTTGTTCTACCATATTTGTTTATCATAACAAATATTTTCAATGTATCCAAATTTATCGCATAAATAACAAATCATATATAAGTGATGATGAGCCCTATAGTTATACATATATGCATTCCTATGTCTCTTATTGTTATATGTTGTACTAGGATCATAGTGGGACATAGGATACGAGAGAGATATGTTCCTACTGTTGTCTACATGCGCATAAGGTGTATGGAAATGAGTTGTGCCACTATGCCTCACATGAGGTCCAAATGAGTCGCACTAGGTTTGTGTATTTCTATAGAAGTTATACTTATTCTTACCTAGATGCATTTTTCTCTTAGATTTTGATGTAGTCCTATATGTGAATGTATGATGTTTTCTTTTAGATTGCGATCTAGAAGATTAAGCAATATGTTCATATGAGGGCCTAGGTATATGCTCATAGTGCAAATTATTTTCCTTTAAAAGAGTTATTTTTAGCATTTGTATAAATATTCCCCCTTATAAGTCTTAATCCATGCCTATCATTGGATGCCTTTTAAGCCCCTACTATATATTCTAATTTCTCATTACCTTTTGAAAATTTTGTTAAAGAATCCTTAAGAACATTGATCTCTTTCTTCAATGCCTCATTATCATGAAACAAAATTTCCATATTATCATTATTGGTAACATCCACACTCTTAGTATCTAAGATGTCATGTATTTCGTTATTTTATTTTTCATTTTATAATATGTATGCTTGCAAAAGTTTCAAAGCTTCTTTTTATTTGGAAGATAAAATTTTTCCTTTTAAAGGTCATAGCTTCTATGCACCCAATCAATTCATCGTGTGTAAGCTCATCATTAAAACCAACATCGTCATCCTAAGAATTAGAGTAAAAGGATATATAATCCTAATTTTCCATGAAAAACATGTGAGCTATCTCCCCTCCTGAATGCTTACTTTGAAGTCACTTGAATGATTCCAAGTTGTAGCCTTAGGTGCTTTTGATAATGTGAAAAATGTACATTTTTTGGATACAATTTATCCTAAAATTTACACATTAGTTAATTATTTATACTTCTTATAGTGTTTTTTTTGTCGTATTTAGGTATTAGGTGCATTCAAGGAGTGAAAATCAAACAAAAAGAAAATTTAGAAGCCATTTTTGGAGCACAACACAGATCTAATAAAGATGTTATTATTGGGTGATAGGTACCATCATTATGCTCTCGAGAGACCATAGTGGTAGTACTATAACAGTTCGTTATATTGCCTAGGGACCACTATTATGTCTCAAGTAATAGATATATACTTAAGTACAAAGAAATGGGAATATTCTTGGGAATTTCACTAACTTTCATATGTCAACAAATCATTCTAGGATTTTAAAACTTAAAGGTGTCTGAATACTGTAAATAGAACATGAATAAACATCAAAAGGGAGTTTTTGGAAGAGGTTTGGAAGAAGCTTGAAGGCACATTCCATGAACATTTTGCAACACCTCTTTTCTCACTTTCTGTTAACTCCTAATCAATATTTTGATAGTTTAGAGGTTGAAGACAATAAGATTTAGGGAGGAGAGCTTTAAGGATACAAAAAGGAGCCTTGGTTCCATTGGCCAAGAGAAAGAAGCCTGGAGAAGAGCTACCATTTCATTGGGCTTATTATATTTTTATTCATTTTCTCTATAATCGATTTTCAATGTTCCTTTGCCTTTGTTTTAAGTTTATTGATGCCTTAAGGAAAACAAGAAGCTTCATGCCACTATTTAAAAGAAAGAAGCAAAGATAACTCTTACTTCATTTTTCTCCATAATTAATTTTCATTGTTTCTTATTTCTATTATTGATTTTATTATTGTTCAAGGTGTTAAGAAGGTTAGGGCTATTAGGTTAGTTGTAAGAAGGTTACTGGATGAAGTTTTCATTTTATGAACACTTTAATCTCTACTTCATTTTATTCTAGACTTGTTTTTATAGTTTCTTGGGACCTTGATTGTGTATTGTTTGTTAAGAACAATTATGTTTCAATGCTTTAATAAAGTGGAAAGCATGTGTATAATTTGATTTATTTATCTTTTACTAATTGCATTTTATTGCATTTTATAGTTTTGTAATTGGTGAAGTAGATATTGATTTGATTATCTAAGTTTTCTTAATTTAGTTGAGTTATGGAATTGTTGTTCGCATCTTTACTCCCTTTGAAATAAGTTATTCTTTAAACCCTTATTATCAACTCATTGATTGCTAACTTAGTTTATGTTAAATTGATTTAATCTTTGTTTAATTTATCCAATTTGTTATGTTGATTAATAGCCTGATTTTTGAAATAGTATTTCTAGTCCTTCCTTATGGGATCAATACTTAACTTGCCACTACATTGTAGGAAAATTATAGTTGCACTTACCTATAGTTGTGCATAGTATACAAGTTGTTTTAATTAAAACTTGTGATAAAATAGCCTTAAGCATTTTCATTTGAGAACAATATTTGCATATATTTTACTATACACCAATGCACGACTAGTTTCTTCTTGTTACTCCCCTCTTCTCCTTCTTTCCATTCCTTTAATGCCTTTCATTATCCTTGAGGAGAGGACATTGTGATTCCATGAGTCCTAGTTTCTTACAATCAAAACAAATAATATTAATTTAAATTCAAATTTATGTTCTTTGTGATCTTTCTTCTTTGAAATACTCTTCCTCGTAAAAAATCTCTTGAATTTTCTAGTGAGGAGAGTTATGTCTTCATCTTTACTTTCACTAGTTAATGTATCATCATCACTCGAACATTCTCTTAAGGCTTTAATTGCTAATTTCTTCTTCTTTTGCCTAATCTCTTATCTTATTTCTCCTTGATTCTCATCTCATATATGAGAAGGGATTTAATCAATTCCTCTAAAGATAAGATAGTTAAGTCCTTTGTCTCTTGTATAATCATCACCTTGACTTTCTATATCTTCGATAGCGACTTAAGAATTTTCCTCACCACTTTAATATTATTATAATTCTTTGTAAGGCATATGGAACCTAAGAGGGGTGGTGAATTGGGTGTTTAAAAAGTTTCCTTTAAACTAAACAACCTAAACCACTTAAAACAATTTTAACTATGTAGAATCACTAAATCAAAATTCAACTTATAATGGAATGCCAATTGAAGAAAATATCACTTTCACAAGCCTTTGATTTGAGTTTTGAGGGTGAATGTTTTGAATTTAGAATGTGAGACTATGCTTGGCTGGTATAAAATGATAAATCTTGTTAAATAAGCCTAAAATACGTGTTTTTAATCATTTTAAACTACATTTTAATTGATTATTTAGTTCTACCTTCTTTGGTACATGGCTAAAAATCCAAATTTACAAGTTACATTAGCCTTTATTTTATGGAACATATAACTCCACTATCATTTGTCAGTTTTTTTGTCCATATTTCTTAAACTTGATTTTCTCTCCATCTAATCAATTTCCCCACTTCCCTTCATACATTTGACATACATCTATAGTATTGCCTTTGATGCCCTCATGTATTTACTAGGTAGAGTTCCAATTGTTTGCTTCTGTTTTATTACCATGAAAAGTTTTAAGCAAACATTATCCAGCTCCTACCTTTTTTTTTGGAGACATCAAAAATAACAAATTTTAAATTTATAGTTTTTATATAACAAGAATAATGGTTATAATAAAAATCTCTATATTTGAGATAAGGCCTTAAACTAGAATGGAAATGACTTGCCCTTTATGCTTCTAATAGGGACTTTTCTATAAGCTTTCTAATCTACACAAAGGTTTGTAGTTAGACAAAAAGAAACCATGGAGAGACTTAGGGAGACGTTTAAGGAGAGAGAAGAGGAGAGAACAATAGTAAAAATAGGTTTAAGAAGAAGCGACTCGGTTTACGATACACAAAAACCACAAAAAAGACTTAGTTTATAATGAATAAAGTTAAAGATGAGAAGGATGAGAGAGTTTGATTGGGTTAGGTCAAAGATTCTATTGTAGACTATTTTTATCTGTCATTTTACAAGTCTATGTGCTTTACTTGAGACATTTATCCCTAAGTACTTTTCTTATGTTTGCCATATCAAATTTCCCTCAATAAAAATTGACGAAAAGATCACATTGAATTGAAACATAAAGGAAAAGGAATGAAACAAAATCCCTTAAATCTCTTGAAATTGGAGAAGTAAAAAAAAAATCACAATAAATTTAATTGAAAAACTTTTAGTAAATAAATCTTCTTACTTATTATAATTTACAAGAACTTATATTTCAATTTTTAATAAATAAGACATTTTAATAATGTCGATTTTTAATCAAAGTAGTTAACAAATTAGAACATTTTTCCTAATATTAGAAATTCTTTCTTTTAGTTAAATAAGAACATATTATTAATCAATGAATAACATATTGTAAACGTTTTTAAAGAAATAATTTATAAAATTTTCTCATTCCCATAAATTTTTGTTCACAAAAAGTTATCGTCGCTATAGTAAAAAAGGATGATTAACTATTCATAATAATATAGATGTAAGAAAATTAAGTAATTGTTTATATGCCTTGATAGCTTAATAAAATTAAAAATTTAATCATATGTGTGGTTACTCCTAATATTGTATTCAAAACAATAGTCGTTAATATTACTTCAAAAAGATTAATTTAACATCTTTAGTAGGTTAGGATCCCATTTAATTTAGGGGATCTCGTGTTATTTCAATGAACTAAGTATATTTAAATTTGGTTAAAAAACATATTTATTAGCCGCATCTCATTTTATCCTTAGATTCGTTAGATGATAATACTTTGTCAAAACACATTTGATATATTATTCCTAACCTTACTTGTAAAATCATCCAAATTCGGTTTAGTAGGACCTATTACGATAAGACTAAATATATTTGGGTTAAAACAACAAACTTAACAATAAATAAAATTATAATTTATTTTTTATAATATGAAGGCCAAAAATCATCTTATGAGCATGATAAGTCTGTCGTGGACTACCAACTAATAAATTTACCTAACTTACCTAACTAAGTATCTAAGGTGAGTCAGTGTCAATCCCATAGGGAGTTAGGGTATGCTAAAGCTATTCTAATGCTGCATAAAAAGGAAAAACAAAAACCCTTAGATGCAAAGATATTAAAACTAAACACTAAAGACCATTAACGAAATAGATCAAATAAACGATTAACAAATAACAAATAAAAAATAAAAAATATGACAAGCTGGGTAGAAGAAAAATCTGAGATTCTAGACTTATAATTGATCCTTGAAATAGATAAGTTGTGACTGGTCTAAGATGTTAGCCTATCATCACGAAAATAACGCAAAACACAAACTAAAAATACAGAAAAATTAACAATAATGCATAAACAATGACCCAAATAATGAAAATACGTTGGAAAATAAAAGAAACAAAACTTATATTAATTAAAAACTAAGATTCCAAACAAAAATAAACCAAACACAACGAAAATAGGGAATAACCTAAAATAAATGCATAAACAATAGGAAAAACATCGAAATAAATGAAGAAATAAATGAACAATTAGTATATAAGGTCTAGAACAAGAAATAAATGAATTAGAAACAAGAAAATACTTAAACTAAGCTAAAACATGGAAAGAGAAACAAAACAAAACCCTAAACTAAAGAAGAAGATGACTGTAAAACAAATGAAGAGCTTAAAAAAATGTAAGGGCCTTTCTCTCATGCTTTTTGTGCCCCTTATATATGTCTTGAATGGCTGCTAGGGTTTTGTAGATGTTGTGAGAGAACTTTCGTCAAAAATTTCCCTAAGAAATATATAAATGAAATAATTTTATTATTTTTATTTTTATCCCAGAATTTGACAACTTCTACCCCTTTCGCCTTTTAATTTCTAACTCCTTTTATACAGCTCCAATTGACATGAAATTTGATATGTAGGCTCCTCACATGATGCTCTTGCACTCCAAAAAATTTCAAAGTAATCTGAGCTCTAAAGATACACCAAATGCATCACCGAAGTCACCTATACCAAAACTGATGTTCAACTGAGCTTGTCTTGTTCTTTTTGTTTTTCGCTCTTCATGGCTTGTTATATGGCCTCGATATTTGGTGTGAAACTTCATAACTTGATGCTCTAAGTCTAAAAATTAGTTCCAAACCTCTTCTAATTCCAATGGTAATCCAATTCTGTTTAAAACATAGCCCTTTCAACTTGTATTTGTGCACAAAGGTCAAATCTGCATATAAATGCAAAAAGAACACAAATTAATCATTTAAATAACAAAATAGGGATGAAATGACATTTTAACACATATAGAAATAATATAAAATACATCCCTATCAATGCTTAATACATTTAAATTTGGAATGAGCTAGGAAACATAAGGAGCAAGAAAAGAAGAGAAGAAGGAAGCAACAACAGGCCACAATCATGGCATGTCTGTCTAAATTCAAACAAGCCACGATCGTGGCCTTACTTACCCAAGGCTCACTCAAGAGCATTAGACAAGTGGCATTTTTTTAGCTTTTAGTGTATAAAAGGCTAAAAACCCAAGCAGCTACAATTCCAATCATAAAGAGCTTTCCTTAAGAGGCAATAACATAGATTTGGAAGCTTTACAAGGGAGGAAACAAGATCAAACACAAGAATCATCAAGAACATTCCATATTCTAGATTTTTCCAGTACTAGAGGAGGAAGAGAATAGTGGCCATTTAGTTGGAAAATCGAGAGGCGATCTAATCGCGCAGAGGAAGGAAAAATAATATTAAAAAATTATGTTTGTTTGATTTCTGTAAAGTCAAGATCTCAATATTCTATAACAAGGTTGAATTGCAAAATCAATAAAGCATGAATGTAAATTCGTACCTTATTTTGAAGCTTGATCAAAGTCTTCATCTTCTCGCATCTATTCAGGAAAAGCCACTTGAGCCGTACAAGTTTCCGACCTCTAACAGCCATCATATAACAGCTTGGTGAGAGAATTTTACAATATTCTCTTTAAGGAGTACTTTTTTAAACCTTATAACATATATCTGAATTATCACTATAATTAAAAGGAATTGTTAAAACATATTTTTTAGTTAATGAGACCTTAGTTCCTTTTGCATGCCAAATGACTCTTATGTTCTATAATACCTTACTATTTGAACAATGCAAGGAACTACACCTAGTTCGTAAAAGAACTTCGTGATCCAAACAATCATTTCCACTAAATGAAAAAATTATTAAGGCATGATTAGCAAAAATTGCTACTTGGGAACATTTTCAATTCAACTAATATTATTATAAGTAATTGTATCTTAATTAAGACTTTTGTTCTCATCAAACTAAAACTAAAATCTTTTAACATTGAACTTAAATATCAACTCTTATGCAAAATAATGGACATCATTTATACTTCATAAGTATTAGAAATCTCAAATACTGAACACATTTAGCACATTATCTATGTACTTGGATTAGAATAGGTAAGCAACTTCTGCATCATCTCTATAGATCTTAATTCTTAGAATTTAAGTTAACACCTTTTCATATCCAATTAAGAGTTATTCTTGACTACCATACCTTTAACAATTGAAAATATGAATTATTATTCTTAATGAGATAAATGTCATTACATTGTCCTACTAAAACTCACAACTATGCTCTTACTAATCTTCTTATAGATATAATAAATCCACAATTATCTCTAAAACAAACTCTTTGAATTCTTCATGAAAGTGAATTTATTAAGCATCCATGAACCTTTCAATATACATCACATGTATCAAACAGAGGCACTAGTTCCATTTGGATGTATTATTATGAGATTTGAACTATTTCAAACTTCATCTTACTTCCACTACTTATCTTTAGAACTATTCTCCTTATAAGTACTCATTGAATCAAACATTTTTTTCAATGGGTTTGTAAGATTATATCCAACCTTTTTGGATGTCTCATAATTTCTTATTATCCAACTTATTTCCAAACTTAGTAAATAATATACGCTTCAACCAAGCATCACATCCCAAAATTATTAACATTTACTCTTTTTAAAGTCATACCATTTCACATCTCACACGAAATCATGCTAATCAATTTGACTGGAACTATAGAAGTTAAATTGTATCAAGACATAACTATGATGAAATAATATTGCATGATTTAATATCATATATTGCAAAACTCCAACATAAATCCATACTATT
>JAOXYD010064837.1:0-12830 GCA_028565735.1 Pinacopodium congolense | reverse complement strand
TAGGACTTGACCAAAGTAGAATACCCGTAATTTAGAATGGTGAGCGATATCCAGCCTGCAATGCACTCTCCATGCAATTATTGTGAAAATCCGTCAAATGTACGTAAAAGTTAGTAAGGACGCAGTTTAGCTCTCCACGAGAAATAACCATCTGTTTCTTATATAAACTTTAAGACTTAATTAAACCAAATCTATATCTTGTTTAACTTCATTCATTTTAATTTTTATATTTTAGTCATGATTATTTATATTTAATAATATTCTTAAAAATTTTTATAATTTATTTATTTTATTATGATAATTTTTATATATTCATAACTCCAAATCAATATCATACTTAGTTTTCTATTTGTTAATAACTTATAATTAATATTGTATTTTATAATTTGAAAATATCTTAAATGAAAAAAGTAGAATTAATTAATTTAACTCGTTTATTATCACTTTTATTTTTAATTTTTTGTTTCTATTTTTTAAAATATAAAAATTAAGAAAGAAAATCTGTTTGTTACATTTTATTTTTATTTTTTATTTTTAAAATAAAAAATAAATTTTGTGTTTTATATATTTTGAAAACAATTTTTAACATTAAATAATAACATAATTTGTTAATTAACATATATTTTTAAGGCATATAAGATTGTTTTGGTTTAACAAGTTGAATTTATTTCACATTTCATTGTCATCACTAAATTAGTTTTTTCATTAAAAATATCAACTAAACAAGTTTTTTTTAGTTTTTTATTATAAATGTTAACCAAACGTGTTTATATTTTTCTTTTAAAAATAGAAACAAAAATTAAGAAATAAAAATTTAAAAGTACAATAAAAAATAGAAGTGACGCAAAACAACTTCCAAATACGTCTTACCCTAATTTTGAAATAATTTTTTTTAAAATACATCTCATCTTAAATTGTTCCATTTTTCACAAAATATGTATATTTGGCAGTATGATTGTTGTAAGCCCTAAAGAAACTTAAAAGGGGATGAATTGAGTAAAAAAAAACTTTTTTGCGAAATTTAAACTTAACGTCCTAGTTAATTCAAAATAATGAAATGTGCAAAAGTGAATAACAACAAGATGACAAACCAATCAATAAACCAACCATACAACAAGTAATAAATACATAGAAAAGGGAAGAGAAGGCAATATATACTGTTTATTAAAGAAGCTCACCTACTCTAAAGATAGACTATGTCAGCTCTCCAACTACTTGTTGGATATCATTCTTTACTACTTAAAGAAAAAACAATTACAATCTTTTTTTAGGCAAAAAGTAGTCTTTACAACCTAATCTTTTTCTAGGTAAAGAGAAGCCTTGACAAGACAATCTTTTTCTAGGCAAAGAGGAGGCTTGACCACCCAAATCTTTAAAGGTAAAGAGAAGTTTTTCTAATCTTTTTGTGAAAGGTGAAGAGTAATCTTAATCTTTATATATTAAAGAGGAGCCTGGACTCACTTAACTAACCCAACAATGCAAATAGCCCTTTTTAAGTAAGTAAGGACACCTATGAATGTGTTTCCATTAAAGTACAATCAAACTAAGGGTTCTAATGTTTTCACTAATTGAATGAATGATCAATTACACAAATGAAAGTTTAAACAAACTTAATATAGCAGATTTGATGCATACAAAACTTTGTGTGATGATGAAATACAATATGAACTGTTCACTTAATCCAATTCTGAACAGATTTGATAGACAAGAAAACGAATACTTTTAAACAGTTAAATAAGCCTCTTAAAATTTAGTTAAATATTTAATAATACTCATAAGACTTAAAACAAACAGAAAACTATAATTTGGAAGCAAACAAATCAGATTTGAATATACAACTATATGTATGAAAGCAATTTCATGAATTATAGACAAATTTAAGCTGTCTACAAATATGAACCCTAAATAGAAGATATAAGTGCTAAAAAATCAAACTAAAAATATCTAGTTAATCCTAAGATCATAAAAAAAAAAACCTAAGCAAAACAATCTTGCACGCCAAAACTAATTTATATGATCAAAATACGCAGTTAACACAAGAATATAAAAACAATGACAATTTAGGTATGTGTGGAAAATTATTTTTAAAGCAACTCAACTAACCTTCAAGAAATTAGAAAAAAAATTTTAAAACACTATAGGACACTTGGGAAATCAAAAAATAATTTTTCCTATGATTTTAGAAACTGATTAAAATGTCCTGAAACATGTTGAAATCTATGATAGAAAATTCTGGATAGATTCAATACTTCTGAAAATAATAAGCTTGAAACCGAAGAAATAATCTTCCTAAATTTGAAACAAAAATCATACAACTTCTAAAAACCTTACACAAATCGAAAATCATAATATCCTAAGTTTTGAAATATATTTATGTATCGAGAATCAATATACAAATCAGACTAAAACAAATAGAACTTGTTTCAATGCAATTGAGAGATAAGGCTCTAACCTATCAAAATAATAAACTTAAAAATCAAAACTATGAGTAAAAAAACTTACAAACACTTATTGTAATAGATTATATCAATCTCACAATTTAAACAATCAAACAAAAGATGATATGGATGAGAATTAACAAAATAGTGTAAATGGTGGCAACTTAAAGAGTTAGAAAAGATTCGTCTATCAATCTTGTTTTGAGAGCATGACAACGTGAGTTGAGAGAGTTAAGAGGTCTAGGAAGATGTTAGGAAGTGTTTTGTGGCTGCACTTTATTTTTTTTAGCTGCTTTAGGGTTTTTTCTTAAATTAATTCTAAATAAGGAAACAAGTAATTCTAGTTAAGGAAGTAAGTAGCCATTGGAGGAGGACCTATACCAACTTTAAACAAATCTAACGAATTTTAGATATTATCCTAACATAAAATAGGACTTCAAACAAGTCTTGGGACACAATTTGAGACTATTTAACAATCAACATGATTTAATTAACTTCAAAAAATGGATTTTTTATGAAATTAAACTTTACGCAACTTAGGAGTAACTACATGCAATGCATGATCAATGTTGAGCCCTAGATCAATTGAACAATAATTGTGAAACTTACAATTATATGTAAGACATCCTAAATAAGGTCTTATAACTTCCATATCTCTTGTTCTTCCTTGAGCTTCATCTTAGTCCTTCTAACTTCAAGCTTTACACATGGAATCATCTTGAAATAACCTATTTTTGAATTTTATCATACAAGCTCAAATCATTAGTAGTAATTATGTTTTGTTATCATCAAAAATAGGATTGAAACTTTTTTTTTGTTCAACAATCTCCCTCTTTTTGATGATGACAAAGCATGTGATATCATAATATAAACAAACACATTTTAAGATGGCAAATTCATAACGCATATTGTCAATCATGCCAAAAATGAACTAATGCCCCTCCTTAGTTCATGCATCATCTTTTTAAAGCTCCTCATCAATACATGCAATCCATAAAGTAATATAATATCACATACATCTTTTCCCCTTTTTGACATCATAAAAAAGAGAACCAACTGTAATTATATTTTAATAACTTAAAACCAATTGTAAATAACTCTTCAAATTTGCTCTCCCTTAAATCATGAATCTTTAATAAGATTACCAATTGTATATAATACTCCCCCTAAATGAATGCAATTATGCATTATGGGGTAATTATGCATGAAAAGGAATGAACACATAAAGTGGTTCACAAATCATATATTGTGCATCATTATAATTCTACAATGCATACAAGATGCATAATAAAACATCTTTTATGCATATTTATACATTAAAGACACACATCATGTAACTTTTGCATCAAAAACACAAGTTTGTTCATATTTTGCATCAATATTAACCATTATGCATAAAAAACTCAAGTTATGCTTATTTTTCATTAAAATCAACCAATATCCATTAATACCATGTAAACTTTTCATAAGTCATGCAAAACTAATTGAAATGTGTCAAAAAGATATACTAACCCAAAATTTGTGCATCTGAAAGCATTTAATCACATAAAGGAATTATGCTTACCTTAAAAACCCTTTAAAAATTATGCATAATCTCAAAAGTGTTATAAATTGAAAAGCAATGATATCTTTTCTAAAACATGATACCGATTGTAAAAAAAATTATGCTAATTGATACCAAATATAAGAAGATGATACTAATTGAAAATTGAAGGATATGATGCCAATTGCAATAATCATATGTTATAATACCAATTAACAATATAAATTAAAAATAATATTCTTCCTAAACTTGTACAAGGAATCCGTTTTTAAAACATGTGCAATACATCTTTTTCAAAACAAGTTTTATGCTAGAATCAATGTAGTGAATAAATTTTAAAAATTATGAAGCACTTTTAATGCAATATGCTAAATTTAAAATATTATGCAATGAATTTTTATACTTAACATGTAATGACTCCCTTTGAGCACATGAAACTATTGTTCAATGTATAACAAGCAACTAAGGCTAACTTTTTCAAGTCAACCGCAAATATTTAAAACTCAAGTCAAGCTTTAAATTGTCAAGTAAGGATACAGGAATACCTCCTTTTGCATCACTATATAATACTAAATTCTTTACTCCTCACTTTGTTCAATAATAGACTCACAAGTTAAAGGTTGGGTATCTAAGGTATCTTCTTTAAGTTCTTCCAACCCTAATTATTCCATATCCTTACTTAAGTCTAGTTCATCATTATCAACATTTTTCTTGACATATAAAGGATTAGATTCATTAAATACGACATGCATTGTCTCTTTAATCATCATATTCCTTTTGTTAAACACTTTATAAGTTATAGATAAACCTATATCAACATCATTACTCTTCTTAACATAAAAGAATCATTATAATTAATCAATTATCAATCAATTGACCAAAACATACTTTCATCATTCATATTTTTTTCTAGTTATACAATAATCTATCCATGTAGCAAAATCGAATTAACAATGAAACAATTCAACCAATCAAGAATCATTTAATTTGATTAAAGACATTAACCAAAAACCAAGAACATTTATCAGGAATTGATCAAGACAATGATACATATTACATCACTTAGAATTTATTTTAAGAATAATCTAGATTCCATCATTCATAATTTAAAAATATTTACATCTTTTAAATCATTAAATATCAAAAGTATAATCAAGACCATGATATGGCTTTAATCTATTACTTTACTCCAATTGTTCTTAAGACATTGTAAAATCCATCATCACATTAAAACATCCAAAATGTTAAATATTATTCCAAGAACATCAATCATTTAAAACATCATTCAAGCTCATTAAGTAATCAAGTTAAAGGAGTACCTCCCTTTTTCTTTACTATATCATCAACTGCAACTTTTTTTTCCTTTCCTTGGTTTAATAATATGCCATGGTGATTTTCTTCTCTTTCTTTTGGAGATTCAGTTGATATTCAATCACCTATCTTTTTCTTTTAGAGATACCCTTGATATTCAAGCATTTACAAAATAAAATTCAACATATCTTTGGTACTCGCATTAATTTAGGTCCTTGGGGGTTATATACCTTTTTAGTTCCTAAAGCCTTTGACAAACTAGAAGGCCTAGATAACTTATCAAAATAAAATATTTCCAAATGACCAGACCTACCACAATGATCACAAACATATGTAACTTTATGAAAATTCATATTTTCTCTAAAGTTGTTCCTATATGCAAATCTTGATGTATTCTATCCAAAGTTTCTTCTTTGTTAAACTTTTAGCCTAAATTGTGTAAGAACCATTTCTTGATGCATGAGCATGTATAGGACATGCATATGAATATGTAGATCGAATTTGCATATATTGTAGCCTATATGCATGATGTAATGATTTTGCATTTATAAAGAAACAATGTCTCTTGTTGGGGGTATGTGCATTTCTCCTAGATGTAGATTTTGAAGCATACATGAAAGTATGATGAGTGTTCATAAATTGAATTCTAGAACATGATGCAGTAATATCAAAAAATGACCTAGGAATATACTCTTCATCTAAACTTTTTCCCTTTACAAAAATAGTCTTAGCATTAGGAGTTTTACTTCCTTAAATAAAGCCTAAGCTACATTTATCATTGGAAATTTTTTGGCGACCTAGAACGCAATCTAACTTTTCTTTTCCTTTTATGAATTTGGAAAATGATTCTTTGAGGTTATTTATTTCCTTCTTTAAAGATTCATTTTCATGCATCAATTTATGCTCATTGTTACGTATAGAAACATCAATACTCTTAGAATCTAACATGACATTCATTTCATACTTTAATCTATTAATTTCTAATATGCATACATTTTTGGACTCTAACATTTTATGTAGTTCATCTTTCAACTTCTCATTTGCTACTCTAAAATCATCCATCAACTTTATACATTCCTTATGTTTAGAGGATAATTTCCTCATTTTCAAAGTAGCATGTTCTAAGACTTTAACCAATTTAGCATAATTCAAACCAACATTAACAACAATACTTTCATTTTCATTATCATTAGAATGGGAAGAAGATGGTACCTCATCATCAAAGGTCATAAGAAAAAACTTGACGCTTTTATTTTCAGATCTTTCTCTTTCCTCTTTGCTTTTAGTCTCCCATCAGGCTTTTAAAACTTTCTTTTCTTTCATGTCCTTCTTCTCCCTTCTTTCCTTTTTTCTACTTCTTTCATCCTTCTCACCCTCCTTGAGGAGTGGGCACTGACTCTTCAAATGGCCTAGCTTCCTGCATTCAAATCAAATAATATTGGTGGACTTTCTTTTATAATTATACTTACCTTACTCTCTTCTCCTTGGGCGTGCTTTCTTCTTCAAGAACTGGTTAAACTTTTTAGTAAGAAGCGCTATGTCATCCTCACTATCTTCTAAAAATTTTTCTTTTTCACTTGGCTCCACTTTCTTGGCTTTAAATACCAAAATATTTCTTCTAGATGAAACTTCTTCTTCTTTGGATTTTAACTACTTCATCATCATCTTATAAGTAAGTAATAAACCTAATAATTCATTCAAAGGTAAAATGTTAAGGTCCTTAATCTCTTGGACGACAGTTTCCTTTACCTTCCATCCTTTTGGTAAAGACCTCCAAATCTTTCTAATAAGGTTAACATTTGAATATGATCTTCCTAAGCCCTTTAATGCATTCATGATGTCAATGAATCTAGCATACATAGAAGAAATAGTTTCATCGTGATGCATTGCAAATAGTTCATATTGAGAAATGAGCACAGACATCCTACTCTCCTTTACCTGGTTTATACCTTCATGAGTGACTTCTAATGTATGCCAAATATCTCTAACTATTTCACACATAGATACTTTGTTGAATTTATTTCTACTTAATGCACAAAATAAAATATGAACAACTTTACTATTTAGTGAAACTAACCTTTCATCTTCTACATTACACTCATCTTTTACTTTAAAAACTTTTTGACCATTTTCTATCTTAGTAGGAATGGATAGCCCTTCACTTACTATATCCTATAATTTAATGTTTTCGGATTGAAAGAAAAACTTCATCCTAGTTTTCTAATATAAGTAATCATTTCCATCAAAGATACGTGCCATACTAATGTTTTGACTATCATGACTAGATGAACCTAGGAAATGTGTCATAATGATGCTTACTTATAGTTTCACTAAAATCTAATGTAAATGTGAGACCAAGCTCTGATACCAATTGTAAGCCTTAAAGGCACTCAAGAGAGGGGTGAATTGAGTAAAAAAAATTATGACAAAATTTAAACTTAACGTCCTAGTCAATTCAAAACAGTGAAATGTGCAAAAGTGAATAATAATAAGATGACAAACCAATCAATAAATAAACCTCACGACAAGTAATAAGTAAATAGAAAAGGGAAGAGAAGGTAGCATACACAGTTTGTTAAAAAAGTTCATCTACCCCAAAGATAGCTACATCTCCTTTTTCTTAGAAAAAGATTGGGTTATAAAGGTTACGTCTCCTCTCTAACTACTTGTTGGATATCGTTCTTTACTACTTAAAGAAAAAACAATTACAATCATTTTCTAAGCAAAGAGTAGCCTTTATAACCTAATATTTTTCTAGGAAAAGAGAAGCCTTTACAACTCAATCTTTTATAGGAAAAGAGAAGTCTTTACAACTTAATCTTTTTCTAGGAAAAGAAGAGCCTTTATAAGACAATCTCTTCTAAGTAAAGAGTAGCTTGGACTACCCAAATCTTTTGAGGTAAAGAGGAGCCTTTCTAGTCTTCTTGTGAAAGGTGAAGACTAACCTTAATCTTTATATGGCAAAGAGGAGTCTTGACTCACTTAACTAATATGACAATGCAAATACCCCCTTTTTAAGTAACTAAGGACAGTTATAAATGTGTTTCACTTAAAGTCCAATCAAACTAAGGGCTCCAATGCTTTCACTAATTGAATAAATGATCAATCACAAAAATGAAAGCTTAAACAAACTTAATATGGTAGATTTGATTCACACAAAAATTTGTGTGATAATGAAACACAATTTGAAATGTTCACTTAATCCAAATCTAGACAGATTTGATAGACAAGAAAACTAATACTTCTAAACAGTAAAATAAGTCTCTTAAAATTCAGTTATATATTCAATAATAATCCTGAGACTTAAAATAAAAAATAAAAAACTATAATTTGGAAGCAAAAAAATCATATTTGAATACTCAAATATATGTATGAAAGTAAATTCATGAATTCTGGACAGATTTGAGTTGTCTGAAAATTTGAACCCTAAATAGAAGATATAAGTGCTCAAAATCAAAATAAAAATATCTAGATAATCCTAATATCATAAACAAACTAAGCACAATAATCTTACACATCTAGAACTGATTTCTATGAACAAAATATGTAGTTAACACAAGAACATAAAAACAGTGACAGTTTAGGTGTGTCTGAAAAATGATTTTTAAAGAAATTTAAATAACCTTCAAAAAATTCAAAAAAATTTAAAACACTCTAGACACTTGGGAAATTAGAAAATAATTTTTCTATAATTTTAGAAACTGATTAAAATGTCCAAAAATATGCTGAAAACTATGACAAAAAAATAGGTTTGAAACTTAAGAAATAATCTTCCTATAATTGAAACAAAAATCAGACAACCTCTACAAACCTTACGCAACTCGAAAATCACAATATCAGAATTTTTGAAACAGATTTATGTATCGAGAATCAATATACAAATCAAACTAGAACAAACAGAACCTATTTCAATATAGTTGAGAGATAAGGCTCTAACCTATCAAAATAATAAATTTAAAAATTGAAACTATGATTAAACAAGCTCACAAACACTTATTATAACAGAGAATAGAAATCTCACAATTTAAATAATCAAATAAAAGATGATAGGGATGAGAAATAATAAAACAATGTAAATGGTAGCAATTAAAGAGATTGGAGAAGATTCGTCTATCAATTTTGTTTTGAGACCATGAAAACATGAGTTGAAAGAGTTGAAAGGTCCAAGAAGACGTTGGAAACTGTTTTATGATTGCACTTTATTTTTCTTAACTACTTCGGGATTTTTTTAAAATTAATTCTAAATAAGGAAACAAGTAATTCTAAATGAGGAAGCAATTAGTTATTGCAGGAGGGCCTATACCAACTTTAAACAAATCCAACGAATTTAAGATATTATCCTAGCATAATATAAGACTTCAAACAAGTCTTGGGACACAATTTGAGACAATATAATGAATCAACATGATTTAATTAACTTAAAAAATGGATTTGCTATGAAATTAAACTTTATGCAACTTAAAAGTGACTACATGTAATGTATGATCAATGTTGAGCCCTTAGGTCAATTGGACAATAAGTGAAACTTACAATTGTATGCAAGACACCCTAGCTAAGGTCTCATAGCTTCCATATCTCTTGTTCTTCCTTTAACTTCATCTTAGTCCTTCAAACTTTAAGCTTTACACATGGAATCATCTTGAAATAGCTTATCTTTGAATTTCACCGTGCAAGCTCAAATTATTAGTAGTAATTATATTTTATTATAATCAAAACTAGGATTGAAACCTCTCTTAGTTCAATAATTACAAATATTAATGGATATTGCTTAAAATAAAATAGATATTTTTTACTATTTTCATTTAAGGAATGAATCGAAATAATGAAAAAGGAATCGAGCTAAAAAATTGTATAAGTTTATATGTTTTACATTATTTAATATTAAATTATAATTGTTATTTTAAATATAAATAATTATTGATTGTAAGTAATAACTTATAAATTATTTGTTTTGATAAATTATTTAGTAACTCAAAATAAAATAATTCATTAAACTTAATTAATATTTATAAGATTATCATATGTTTTTTTAAAATCAATCAAATTTGATATTAATCATTATCCATTATATTACATTTGAATAAATCTAGCTTTTTACACATGCTTCCAACATAAATTTTATATAATTATGATGTAATATCCTCTTATTTACACTTAATTCTTGTCAAGTATTGGGATAACATAACTTACAATACCAAATCATGTAATTCCTCTAAATTTCCTTTAATTTACATCTTTTATTTGTGGATGACCATCTACTCTTTACAGCAATGGACCCTCCCTCAAGTCTCAGCATTGATTATACAAAGAGTTAGACTTTCCTCTCTCCCTCTTTTGAGGAGCAAGGTATGACCATAAGATAGCTTACAGGCTTCCTCGTCGGTCAGCTTCCTGTCATCTATTTAGGAATACCTCTTTTCTCTTATAAGCTTTCTAAAAGAGATTATCTGTCTCTCCTTGACAAGATTGATAGACGAATTTCTTCTTGAATCAATAAAACCCTCTCATATACTAATATACTTCAATTAATAGTCTTTATCTTGATTAGTTTTCAAGTGTATTGGTCGACTTGTTTTTTTCTCCTTAAGGTTGTTCTTCAAGAAATAGATAAAAAATCATTAATTTTCTTTGGTCTGGTCACAGTGTCGACAGTAATCCTCCTATAGTCAAATGGAATGGTATTTGTAGACCCAAAAAAACAGGAGGCTTAGGTCTTAAACACCTTGGTACTTGGAATAAAGTCCTTTTAAGCAAACAAATCTAGATCTTATTTATTGACAAAGAATTTATTTTAGGTTCACGAGTTCATAGTATTAACATCAAGAAGAGGAGTTTTTAGAATATCAAATTGAAACCAAGAGATTCTTATAGTTATAAAAACATATTGAAAATTAGGACTAAGTTCTAAAACCACTCCCGAGTAAAGATTGGCAACGAGTAAGCTACATTCTTCTGGCATGACCCATGGCACCTCTTTTGTTTCTTGATCTTAATCTTTAGACCTATTTAAATTATCAGTTATAGAATTCCCGCTAATGCAAGGATCTCCTCAATTATCCATTTAAAAAATTGGTGATGGCCTAATCCTAATAACCTAATCATAAAGCACTTAGTCTAATTCCCTATCCCCTTTTATCCTTCTACCTCTAAATCTAACCAACTTCAACTGATACCTTATTCCTCTAAAACCTTCACAAACAAACTAGCTTATAATACCCTTCTCCATCCTCTCCCTCCTCTTGCTTGGATAGGGCTAGTGTGGTATAAAATTACACTCTTAAGGCAGAGCTTTATCTTTTTGATGACTTACCTTGACCGGCTTCCAGTGTTAAATGTTCTTACTTTCTTGAGAATTCCCAATAAATTTAGCATGTGTACCAAAAATTAAGATTCTATTAAACACCTCTTCTTTGTTTGTGTTATTGCTTACAAGAGCTTGTTTTCTATTTTATCCCCCAATCTTTTGCCCACTCCTCCCTCCCTAACAACCTTTTCTCACACCATTCACTAGTGATCAAGCCTTATCTCTAGTCATCCAAAGCTAGCTTTGCTACTAATGACCTGCCTATCTATTTGTATATACACCATTTGGCAAGAAAGGAATAGCTGAGTCTTTAAAGATGCTACTACAAATATCCATAGCATTGTTTTCAAAGCCTGTAACTTGATTAGAGAGATCCTACTTTAGACATCAGATGAGTGATAAAACTTTATCCTTCATTATTTTATTATGACTAAACTTTTCATACAGGTATTACTTAGAACGAATAGGACACGTTGCTTGTCAAACACAAGAGGAATAATAGTTTTTTCCTTAAAGGAATGCTCATAATAGTAAGCCCCCTTCTTACCGCTATAAGGAAGTATGCATCTCAATATGGATCCTCAAAGTTGCATTCTATAAAGTTGAAGGTGCAATGGAGACTTCCTTCTTTTTAAGAGACAGATTGCTCCTCGCCACCATCGCCTCTACAATCACCTAGACAAGAGCTTCAAAACTTAACCAAAAAGTGTCTCCAAGAATTAAGCCATGACCCGAATGTAAACTTGAAGACTAGTTTAAGCTCTTACTTTATGAATATCTCCTATCCCTCAACCTCAATTACCCCTGGTTAACTTTTTTATGGATGATCTAGAAGACGTCAAAGAATTTCTTAAAGAGCAAAAGAGACACAAATTTGAGAGAAAGTTAAAACTAAGAAAGTGATCAAGAAGCTTAGTGAAGTAGGTTCAGACGAAACCATTCAAAGCAATGTAATGAAAATTGATATTGTATCGGTACCGATTTTCATCTCAAAATGATACCGTGCCGGTATTGGTATCGATACCGGATAACTTTTTGAATTTATAATATAACCCTTGAATTTTATAAAATTTGTAAAATAACACTTGTTTGTATTATACATTTATTGTAAATTATCTCAACTCTCAAACAATCAATTAATATAATAAATATAATATATTTTTCATACATATTAATATTAATTTTCACATATTTTTTAAATAAATTCTAACTTAAAATGATATACTATAATATT
>JAOXYD010064807.1:0-12831 GCA_028565735.1 Pinacopodium congolense | reverse complement strand
TATTAATATTATTTTTAGTTAATAATAATTAAATAATTTAATTATATTTATAAATATTATGTAAAAATATTCATTTATGAGATGAATCGATATGAAAAATTTCAAAATAGGTTATTAATCTAACCTTTTCACATTTTTAGTTAAGTGACTAAGCTTTTAAAAATTTTCATTTGAATGACTAACGTTTTAAAAATTAACTAGAAAAGGTAAAAAGATTAGAGTAAGCTGAGCCGGATCTGGGTTGTCTTGTCGGGTCGAGTTAGGTCGAGTCGGGTTGAGTTACTAACGGCATTAGTCTTTTTCACTTAATTGGTTAATTTTTGAAACGTTAATTACTCAATTGAAAATTTTAAAATCTTTATCACTTAAGGGGAAAATGTGAAAATGTTGATCACTTAATTGACTATTAACCCTTTTCATTACTAACCTTGAATTTTCTACCCTTAATTTTGATTGTTGTGTTTTAGTATTTTTTTATTCTAAGTGTTTAACATCTGGGTTGCTTTTTTGTTTTTATGTTTTTAGGATTAAATTGTGACTCCTTTAGTGTTTTTTGTTGTGTTTTATGTTTTGAAATTTAGTTGATGATTATGGAGTAAGATTAGGGTCTTATTGGTATATTGACTTAATGTGGAGGTTGAACAAAGTTCGAAGCAGAAATGGAGAAAAAGAAGAAGAGATCTAGCACCAAGAGGTGCCATGCATATGGCATGATGCCACATGCGTGACCTGTCACCACGTACATTGTGTGGCCTGGTGCCACGTATATGACACTCCAATGGCATCCATACTTATAGCATTAGGCCATGTTCATGTAACCCCCATGATAAACTGCATACACCACGCGTGCAACCTTTTGTCATGTGGGTGGTGCTCCAATTCCCATTATCCACTCTTAACAAGACTTTTTAGCACTATTTTTGCCAGGAACGTGACTATAAGCCACAAATATGGCTAACATAAATTAGATACATGGCCGTCCAATATTTTGAGACGTATAAAAAGGGCATAAAACCTAGGTGTCATCACTAGGAAAGAAGAATTATTCTGTGGCTGGGTCAACACAAAAAAGAAATAGGTTTCAAGATCCAAGGATAGGAACCCAACATTAATCGTCCAAAGCTCCAAACATCATTTGGATTCCCAGATTTTCTAGTTATAGTGAAAAATGGAAAATAGCCAGTGTTATGTTTGTTCATTTTTTTCTTCTCATTATTTTCTATTGTATGAAAAACATGGATTTTTTAAAACTTATTTAAGCTATGAGTGGCTAAACTTGTTTTAGGATTTGTTGTTTGAACTATTTGTGAACTCATGTTTATTGAGTTAATGCAATGAATATTTGTGTTATCTATTAAACTCTGATAGGGATGAGTTTTGCTATATTTTTAGATGTGAAATCATTTGAATTTATCCTTATTTTACGTTTAAAAGTTTTCAATTTGTGTTATATTATGCTTAATGACATGTTTATTAACTTAGCATAAGATATGGATCAAAGCATGAAGTTTGGAAAGAAAAGAGAAAAAAGTCAAATTATGGAGTAAGAAAAGAGTAAGTCGTGTTCATGACATATGACTTGCTATCTTGAAATAGTAATTGGAGTCACTTGATGTTCTTTTAAAATGACATCCAATCAAATGGCTTTAAAGAGAGATCTTTCAAGGTGGTACACACAAAGCTTGATGTAACTTAAAAAGGCAACACATAAAGCTTTTCTTACTCGTTCAAAATATAACATTTGGATGTTTTAGCAAGGATGAAAGGAAAACTTAATGAGTTCTTAAGATGGCAGCAAGAATAACTTGGCTCGACTTGAAATAAAAGGGAACGTAAATGTCAAATAAGCTTTTAAAAGCTTTACACATGAAACCCGTAAGAGGTGGATGTTTAAGACAGGAGAGCTTTTCTCCTTAGATATACAGCAACATGTGGAGTTTTAATGAGAGGAGGAGTGCATCATTTTGATGAAGAAGGGAAGACTTTCATGGACTACAACATGTAAACCTAAGAGATGAATAAAAAAAGAGAACAGAACATAAAAATAGGGGGAAACGCGTGTCTTATCTAAAAAACACTAAAAATAAAGCTTGTAAAGGCCTTACTAGAGGACGGAAACAACAAGAGGGGCTTCGATCCGGAGACATTCGGTAGCAACAAAAACTCAAGCAGAAGAAGACAAAAACATTGAGAAGTTTGCCCAAGTCAAGAATGATAAGTGACATTTGTTTTCTTCTTAAACACTTAGAAATCAATTCTTTAAAGTTTTCCTAAGAAGAGCTTGAAATTTTCATCTTGGTGGTGACGACTTCATCTTTCCTTCCTTAGAGGAGTGGAAAAATTTAACTTCCTTAGCTAACCTTGGTAAAGCTTTCTTCTAAGAGATGCAACAAGACCCTCATTTGTATTTATTTTGAATTATTGCACTATACATACTCGTCTTAGATTGGTAAAAGTCGTTAGCTTTAGTTTTCTTTTTCATTTTCACTTGTTTTTTTCTCTTCATTTTCAAACATTGCTTGTTCATATCCGAATGCTTATTTTCTTTCACTCCATGTACGACTGCATTAATATTCAGCCTATTAGTTTAAAACTTCCTAGTGTTAATCACGTTTTTATATATTTTAGAATGTTTAGTACAAATGTTTGTCGGATTTTATAGTCAAATCTCATCAATTTTGTAAAGAATCTTTATGTTATATTAGTAGATGTTAATTTCTTCAATTTCTATCTTTAATCTTGATTGTTTGAGCTTAATTATGTGCTTTTTTAGGTCTAACTTTATGAATGTTTAAATGTTTCATGGTTTATGTTATGGTTTTTTGCTTATTTGTGATTCTTTTGATTAGCTTGTTCTTAATAGTTAGGATTTATGCATGATCTTAGGTTATCAATTGTTTAATTATAATATTAATTTGAGTTTAGTAGCTCCTAATTGGCAAAGAAAAAAGTCATAATTGTGGAAAATTTTGTAAAAAAAAGCTGTTGCCAACTCAATATAGCGGGATCCCTGGGTCAATATGGCAAGTTAGAGACCGTTGCATTTGTCTAAATCGTTTAAGCAATATGGAGTCTTTACAAGCAATACAATGGGTTGGCCAGACCTTTGTATTGGTCCTGGAACTTGGTCCTGCTTTTACCTCGTATTTGCTCAATCCTTCAATTATTCACTTCAACTTACAATTAAGAATTTTTAAACATAAATTAAACATTTAAGCACATAAATAGCAGTAAATTTACGTGAAAGAATATCTAAAAAATAATTAATTTAACTTGTAATAGTTCTTAAAGAGTAAATGCCATCCATATTGCATCATCATCATTCTAGAGAGGTAAGAGGCATTATAGAACAACTGAGACAACTTATAAAGTGTTACAGATATATATACTTTTGTAGAATCTTATGATAGATGTCAAAGTGTAGGCATCATTTCTAGGAAAGATGACATGCCACTAACAAACATTCTAATTTGGGAGGTTTCTTATGTATGGGGTATTAGCTTAATGAGACCCTTCTTTAAGTGGTACTTCAATCAATAAATTTTGGTTGTTATAGATTATAAAAGGAAAAGGATTAAATTAGAAGCATTCTTACTAATGAGGTTCAAGATGTAGTTAATTTTAACGAACATGTTTACTCCATTGAGGACACATGAAGCCATTATAAGTGATTAGAGTTCACATTTTTACAATAAACATTTTAATATTTTATTGGTTAAGTATGGGGTGACCCACAAGGTTACTATAAGATATTATCCTCAACAGAAATTTAAAGAAAATATTAAAGAAGATCGTTAATATTTTTAAGCGGGATTGGTCCTTAAAGAAGGTGATGCACTTTAGGCATATGGAACTTCTTTTAAAATACCCATAGGCAAGTATCTTTCTGAAATAGTCTATGGAAAATCTTTCTATCTTCCTATATAGTTTGAGCATGGAGTATGAAGAGCGCATGAAAAGATGGCATGAAAAGTAACTCTTATATCAAGACTTTAAGGCGGATGCAAAGGTATTGATCTAGAGCTTCTAACTCAAACTCTTTTCAAGGAAGCTAAAGTTAAGGTGGTATAGTTTATTCAACGTCACTAAAGTTTTTCCTTTTGGAGTTATAGAGGTAAAGAAAGAAATTTATGAAAATTTTATAGTGAATTCCTAGAGAGCTAAATATACATGCCTTGATTGGTGGAGGATGAAAGTGAAAATTTTCTCCTTAATGAAACTTGAATATCTTCTCAGTGAATTTTCATAATACTTTTTGTAGGAATGTGACATTTTACTTTTGTACTTTCATTTTAATTGCAATTTTACTTTAGATTTCTATTTTCACACTCTTTTTCTTGTTTCTAGTTTTTTTCTTAGGACCCTCAAGAATGATTGCAATATGCAATTGGATGATTTTTTTCAAAGGTGCTTCGTCATTCTTCATTGCTATTGTCATTTATTTTTGTTACTTGAAAATTATTACTTAAACATTAGGGACAATGTTTATTTTATTGGGGGGTTGATGAGGGGAACATATATATATATATAAAGAGGTTCACACTTGAATTATTTCAATTCTTCTAGTAACTAATTGGATATTTCGTTGGAAAATAATGCTAAGGTTTGTTAAATTTTTATTGGTAGACCTTAATATGATTAACGTGATTACTATAGTTAGTATGGACTAATTTATATTTGCTTATGAATTTTCTCAATTATAACTGTGAACACATAGTAAAGTTGATTCCTATTATGTAATGTAAGTTGAAAGAAGTTTTATAAGGATTTTATGTGAACTTGGACTAGAAGTTAAGATATGCACATTGAATTCAATTATTTAGTTGAATTTAAAATCTATGAAACTAATTATGAGTATTGTTAAACAAGGAAATTTAGTTTGTTTTATGACTTTGGAAATTGGATATTTGATGATCATTATGATATTCTATGTATAAAATCCACTTTATGAAAAAAAAGTTAATAAATGAGAACCAATTCACTTTGCTAGCTTCGCACTAATAAAAAGATCAAAGCAAAAGAGTGGTGTTAGTAACTAGTTGGTGTAGGTGACCTAGTTGAGTAACCAAAGGTATTCATGATAATGTGTTTTTCTTGGCGTAGAAGGACTAAGTGACTTCCTAACCAAAGAATAACGCTAAACTAATAAAGTATATGAATGTTTTTTGAAGTTGAAGTATGTATCTGATGTGTGTTTATTTTTGTGTGGGATTGATATTTTTTATTTGGCTTAAAGTTTGAAAAAGACATAAAGTAACTAGATTGGAATTGTGAATCAATATGAATTGTTGATTGCATAGCATTTTCTAAGAATCTTTTACCATTTAATGAGGGAAGTAAAGGGATGGGTTAATTGGATTACTCTAAGATAAGTTTGCATGATGATCTATATAATTTCATGAGATTTAGTATTATGTACAAGGAATTAATCTTTGCTATATGAAATGGTCATATATGTTAATCTATGATCAAACTTGAATTAAATAGTATTAGCTATATTCAATTGCATGATTTATATTAGAGTACCTAATTAGCCTTTAACCATCATTAGAAGATTTGCATTTAAGTTCCAAAGTAAGTTTCTTGAGGATAAGCAATAATTGAAGTGTCGGGGTGTGGTTAATGGGTAATTTACATGAGTTTTAAGACATAATATGTAGTATTTTTTATGGGGTGCAGATGTACCAAAGTTTTGAATGAAACTAAAACAAGAATCATATTAAACAATACCACATAAACAATGAGGCCAATGTAACTATCACTATGCAATATAGCTATTGTGAATGCAAGTGTAAAACTATGAGGCCTTCAATTACTAGTGAAGTTCTATCTCATATGAAATAATTGGTAATATTAATGTAGGATTTAGGCTATTAATCCCCCTAAGACGCATTTTTTTCATCACTTTACTTTGACTAATGGATTTTTCCTAATCTTAGACCATAACTTCATTGTATTGAATTATAAGCTCATGACCAATTCATATAATTCCTACTCAATTAAACAAACTAAGTGGTTTGTCACAGTATCTCAGTTTGTCAATTGAATGCATTACTAAATTATGTGGAACCAATTATTTTGATTAAGATCACACCTAATTTCAAAATGTTACGTAAGAATATGGCCAAGGACTCTATGCAAAATGCATCATCTATGGATGATCTAATATGATATTTTATGTGGCCCATTGATAGCAACTTATTTGATACATATTTGAGGCATCATTTTTGTAATGATTATGTTAGGATTAAGGGATATTTGGATATCTTTTGGGTGCATATTTTGCTTATTTATGAGGAAAATTCCATTGAAGTTGTTTTGGATGATTCTGTGTATTTTATAAAATTGGTAAGATTTTTAAGACAATTTCGAAACTAGAAGAGGTGTGGAATCGATTGGATGACTTAGAGCATTATATTGTGAAGCTCCACACCATTTTTCAAATCCATATGACAAGTCATGAAGGATATATTAAGCGAAGAACAAGATAAGCTCTAACAAGCCCCAGTTATGGTATAAGTGCTTTTGATGATTTATTACGCAAACGTTCTGATATCTAAATGGCAGGAACTTTTATAAGGTGTAAGATCATTATATGATGAGCCTTCATATCAAATTTTATAGTTAATAGAGATGTATAAAATGATTTAGAGTAGAAAAACTTAAAAAAAGTAGATGTTGTCAAGAGACTCATAGCTTAGGCAAGGACACATGCCTTGGACTTATTCTCGTGATATCCTAGCATAGGATATCACAACAAAAACCCATGGCCATAGATCTTGAACATGGGTCCTACATGCTGTACTTTTAAAAGAACCCATCTAAAGTTATTTTCTTAAACTCTCTTTCCTCTAGACATAATAAGGAGCCACCCAAGAAGGGTTTTGAGATCTGAGATCATCTTCAAAAGATTTGTACTCAATTTTGAAGGGAAAGAAATATTTCAAACACAATAATTGAATATTCAATATAAGGAATTCATATTAACCATCATTGGGGAGTCAAGGAGAAAAGTCGAATAAACATGTACATTTCTTTCTCTTTCTCTTTGTTGATTGTGTTTGTGATTCAAAATATAATTAAAAAATAACTTTTCATTAGGATTTTTCTTTTTATGAACTGTAGGATGTAGCATTTTTTTATTCTTGATTTATTCTTGAATTTTTTAGATTTTATATGAGGATTGTTTATGTATTTTAATATAATTGTTTATCGAATGTTATGCGAAAGTCAATGTCAATTTTAGTGCTTTGAGTTATGCATACTTGGCTGAGAGCTCATTGCATGTTTGATTGAAAGATCATATCAATCCTTGCTTTATAACCACTCCATAAATAATACATCTTACATGGAGATCTACAGATATGCTTATATAAGAAGTGCAGGTTAGGTGTGAGCTTAGCCTAAACAATAGGTTCCATAGAACGAGATACTGCATTCAATCAATGGAGAGGGATAACGAGTACTTTTGCCTAATTTATTGACTTGAATAGGATTTCATAGCTCAAGAGAGAATTTGATTTATATTAAGGAATCTATAGCCTAATAAATATGTAAATTAATTTAATTCAAGAGAATAATGAATACGTATATACCTTAAACTGATTAATCACCTTAATCCTAGCTTTGCCATTAATGGTATCTTTTGTGAGTTTGGTTAAGTAATTTAATTTTATTTGGTCATTAAATTTTCACTATCAACAAGTCAATCCTTTTGCATATTTTCAAGCTAGATAGTTTAGATATTCAATCCTTAGTAATAGTAGTGCCTCTGGGTTCGAAACTAGACTCACCTTAGTTATATTGTACTACGATAAGTACACTTGCCTAGTAGTATGTTGTGGTATTGCTATTATGATTCTTGGATAAATTTAATTTCAAATTAGGCATATATCACAAGCATCATCCATCTAAACATATGAAATCATTTACTTGGAATTGATTATTCCACAGTCACAATCATTCAAAAGCTAATCTTAATTAGCTATATAGTTGGTTCAACAAAAAATCTAGAAATTCACATTAAATCTAAGAAAATAATGCATACTACATATTAGGTTTCATAGTAATCACAATCCTATAAGAAATTTAGCTCCAAAACATTGTAAGAACCATAGAAAAAAAGAGAGAGAGTGAAGATAGAGAACCTCATAAGTGAAGCTCTTAAATCATTTGACTTTTTTATGATATTTGTTGCCAAAACCAATCTTAATCTTGAATTCTCTATGTTTTTTATCCAATTTATCCTTCGATCTTCTTCAATAACCTTGCAAGATATTTTAGTTTCGTATTCTTTCTCTTAGCAACTACTTAATGGAGTTTAGAGGCCAAGAGATGCTAAAAATTACCTAAACTAGGTTATTTACATAAGTCTACCTACTGTCACGACCATAATCATGACTATTACTCTATTTATGACATCTTCTTTTTAGATCTCATGGGTAAGGTCATAGTTGTGACCTTCCCAAATTTTTGCTCCCTTTAATCTTTGCTTGATAACTTCTTCAATGCTCATATATTGGTCATGAAATTTGATGTGGTGCTCCTTAACATGACATTCGTGATTCCTATATTGTTTCCATGTCTCTTAGCTTGAAAGATGCATCCCATTTCTCTAAATAATCCTATAGAAAAATTTAAAAATTGAAAATTCATAAGTAGCCTCTAATTCACAAGATTAATTTAATATGCATGTAAAATAGATGATTTTTCATTTAAACTAAATGAAATGATCATGAAATGATGCTTAAAAATTGTATAACTTAAGCGCTATCAGTTATCTCCATAACCGAGCTATTTCTTATCCTCCAATAACCACTTAAACATCCACTTAAAATATAATAGATCACGAGTTGAAAGGTAATTGACTAAAAAAAATCATTCAATGGTTTTGATGTATGAAATCCAACCTTTTTATTGGTATCAAGTCAATAAAGTGAAAATTTTTACTCATGATATTTAATCACATATATAATTTTCATTACTTAAATTACAACTTATTCCAAATTTAGGTGACAATCCATATGAAACAACTGCAAAGACTTGAAATCATACATCAAGACATCCAAAATACATGCAATTCATTCAAAATAAAAAGACAAAAAGAAAAAAATTTGGGCTAGAAATCATTTGAAAATTGTTTGACACTCATAAAATAAAAAACATTGATGAAACTAAAATACTACAATTAACAATCAACTCCAAATTCAAATCATTATAAGATAAGATATCAAAGTCATTACTATTTGACTCACTATAATGCAAGTGTCTAAATATTTGATAATAAATGTCATATTCATCATCCTTTTAGCCCCTTCAGTTAAACTAATTTTCCTCAATTTAGAGGAATAAAAACAAATTAAGTACATAAGATGTGAAAGAAGGAAAAGAGAATAAGACTCCCTTGAATATTGAAGTCCATGTTGGAAGCATGACGTTGGTGATTTGGAAGATAGACCATATGGTTGAAGAGTTGAGCAACTTTGATTATCAACACTTGATGTTTGAACCTGAGGTTTAACACTAAAGCAAAAGCTTTTCAATAAAGGTTAAATCAAGATAGTAGAAGCATAAAAAATAAAAAAATTGAAATTCATGGAAAAACCCTATGAATGAAAAAATGTAAAAATGTTATTCATAATGAAATGCATGAAAAGAAAAATATAAAAATAAAATAAAGAATAAATGAAAATAAAAATCAAACCAATTTGCCTAGGATCTATGATGCATGTTAGTGATGATTACTAGATGGTGGGTAATGAATCTATATAAACTATAACCACGACACTTGTTGTTACTCCCACCCCTATTAATGTATCTTCCATTCCTCTTGTCTCCTCCTTTGGTCCTCCACCCATCTAAGTTATTGTGCTTGCTGTATTTGTACTAATATAATGTTATTAGCTACTTGATAATTTCTGCAATAGATGGTTCCGTACTTATAGAGGATCCAGCTCTAGTGTTTTCTTGGTCCTCCCCATTATTATTTTCACTATCTTCTCTCTCTACACTTGTATATTTTTCTCAAAATGGAGGTTGAGCTCTCTTGAGTGCGAGGTATCCCTGTACCCTTTTAACTACTGCCTTCTGAATCTATATTAAAGAGTCTAAGGTCTTAATACTATCTTCTCTTCGAGATCTACTCTACTTAACCTGATCCACATATTTTTAGCCAACCACATGATATAGAAAGAATCAATTAGTGTCACTCTAGATTTTTTTAAATTGATAGGAGAAGTGGAGGGCTATAACACCTCTTATGTTGAAGCTAACATCATTGGTCATGCACTATAAGTGAATGAGCTAATATAATTACACTACCCCAATGCTTTCCTATGTGTCTACCATAGAGTGTTTCATTAATCAATGAAGAATTCTTAGTGCTGGGCAGGTAACCTTGATTCTCTTCATTATGCTGGACTTCAATTGTACCTCTCTAATATTTTATCTAAAATTAAAAAACATGAGCTAGGATTGAAAATTCTAGTCTGGCATACTTTATCAAATACTCATCCTTTTGATCGTTAGACTTTATTCCCAGCACAAAAGTAAAATCCCTAGTAAACGTGAAGGAGTATCTCGCAATGACATGGAATTAGACCACATTGTTACGGTCGGTCATTGCCATAGAATTCTTGAACAAAAGGGTAGCCAAGAACTTGTAAAACAAGTTCTTATGACCTTGTTCCTTTATTTCTGTAAGCTATCCCAACCTCATTCCTTTAAGTAATACTCAACAAATTTTACTAATCCTAAGGTCTCTAAATGTTTAAATGTCAGGTATTTAATTGGTTTTCATATGAAACTGAATTTTTGTAAAATTGAAAACTAGATGCCTCACTGTCACTGTTTTTAGAGGAAGAAACCCTATCATGACGAGCCTTATTTTCCAAATCCTTTTATCTAGGCATAATTCTTTTTAGAATGTTAAAGCGATCGTGAGTGCTCAAGATTATTCCTAACTTTGTAATGTCATAAACCATATAAATATGTAAACACAATACCATGGTAATGCATTAGCAATGAAGACTTCATATACTTAGTCATGTAATGTGTCCTAAAATTTAACAAACATATGGTTTACAAACTCTTGGAAAACGTCAACCATGTAACTTGACTTATGAGAATAATGTGTGACCATTATTCATTCAAGCTAAATGAAGGAAAAATATGTCCAAGAATTAAATATAATGCATATGTTGCCAAGGTTGCAAAGAAGATAGTAATCCTATTTAATAGATTTGAAGTCATTCTCAACCTATTAAAATACCAAGTGAATTCCACTTAATCCATTAAACATTCTAAACTTAAAGTTTCCTTAAAAATTGCCACCCATAGCCTACCATATTCAAATATTAATCATCAACATATGGTTTTACACCTTTCTTAATTAATTGAACATCATAACCAAGTAACCAAGATGGCAAAACCACAAATTTATATGTAAAAGGTGTGGAATGTTTTGTAACTAATGACAATGCAAATGAAAGAGTACCCAATTCAACAAATCAACACATGGGCAATGTGAAATATTATTCATTATATTTAAAAAAATTTGAGGCTAACAATCTAACACATAAAGGAAGAAAATTTTTGTTGATTAGGTCAATCATACCTTACTCATGCATAAACCCTAAATCACGAAATAAGCCCTAAGTTTCAAGTTTTTAATAAAATATGGAGAGTAATATCTTATGGATTTTTTGTACAAGTGATTTAATGCACAAAATTTCAAGTTAAATGGTTGATTTATTTTGGGAGAGTGATAGAAGAGGAAAAATGGGAAATATGAGTGAAAGAAAGGTGAATATAGTGGTACAGGCTCAGTTAGTGTGTTTTAAACACCCAGACCTAACCCAATCATGGTTTAGGTCACTAGAATTTTTTTTTACATATATGTGAGCTCCAAAATTCTCTAATGAATTGCTTGTGCACCTAAGATTGACGTAAATTATAGCTAAATATTATTTAAAATTACATATAAATGCATATAATTCAAAATTACAAAAATATAACCTATAAAAAACTAATAAAAATTTAAAAGTAAAAGAAAATAAAAATAATAAAATAAATTGTGGGTTTTCTCCCACTAGCACTTGTTTAACATCAGTAGCTCAACAACCCTTGTTTTGATCAAGTATCATAATTTTTTTTGGTTCAATCCTTATTATTCCTTTTGTTCTTCCCTTAAGAGCTTTTGATGTCTTGTTCATCTTTCTTTCTCCATTCATCTAGTTCTCCATTTAATTAGTTCTTTCGAGCTAAATATTACCACCATTTATAATTTTCAAATACCCATATGGTTTTTTTCCTTGTAGGCCACTCATAATACCATCAATACCATTACTAAAAGAAGAGAACCATTGCTTTTCAGTTAAAGATGACTTGATAAATTAACAATTGTTAAAATTCATCAATTCATCCTTAATTGATTTATTCTTGATGACTTGATATATAACCATTGCTTTAGATGCTTTGTTCTTTAGTTGTTTTATTTTAGTTCAGTAGTATAGGTTTCCCTTTTGTTGTTTGTAGCTTTTTTTTTAGTTCAGATCTGAGGACTATATGTTTTTACTTGGATTGCTCCTGTTATACTGATCATTCATATATAGGATAGTGGAGCTCCCTTTTTGGCTATATTTTTGCGTTTTTTTTGGTTTTCTTTATTTTAGTTACTGCAAATCAAGCCCAATACATCGATGGACTTCAAGAATATATCATACATGTGTATTTCTTTCCCTCTTTCCCTACCTTTTGCATTTCATTTCTTTTTCAAACATTGAGGACAATGTTTAATTTAAGTGTGGGGGAGGGATTTATCTGTTTATCACT
>JAOXYD010064806.1:0-26507 GCA_028565735.1 Pinacopodium congolense | reverse complement strand
CTATAGTAGTATAATATGTTAGTATGCATGTTTATGATGATAATTTCATGATTTAGACTTATTTTGATGTTATTATATTATTTTGATGATGTTTAAATGTTTAAGTGTGATATTTATTAATCATGGGTAAGATTTCTATCACTTTGATGTGAATATCTAATAAAAGTTCAGGAGGAATTGGCTTAAGAGGCACCATCAAGTTAGAAGGTTTCATACCACATATTAAGGCTATATGACAAGCCATAAAGAGTGCATAAAGAAATTATCAAAACAAGCTAAGCTGAGGAAACATATTTGGTGTAGGTGAGTTGCAGAAGACATTAGGTGCACTTATAGAGCTTCAAATGTTATGAAATTTTATAGTGTGCTAGAATAATATGAGAGGAGTCTACATATCAAATTTCATGACATTTGAAGGTTGTAGATGAAGATATAGTAAAAGTACCAACAAGGGTCAAAGTTAGAAAAGCTGATATAGTGGGATGATATGGCAAAACATGTGCAAAACATGTTTTATGATATTCTAGACATAAGAAGGCGTGAGGACCCCTAGCAGCCACAATTATGACCATAGGATCATCCAAGACAAAAATTGAGGGTTTTAGAAGAGGACAAACGTGAAGAGACACAAGAACAAGGAGGAAAATCAAGATTTAACAAATGCTATCTAGATTTTCTAGCAAAGGGGGATTAATCATCTTTAATAGTTTATCTTTCTTTTACTTCCCTTTTGATGTTAATTTAAATACTATTTATTTAAACATGATTATATATTTCTAAATATATTTTAAGGATTGGTCTTGAATTGTTTATTCATCTTTATTCTTATTGATTTAATGCATAGTTGTTTGTAATAATTGTTGAATTTATAATCACTTTGAAATGAGAGATTGTTTTTATTTATTTGAGTTAGGGTGCGCAACGAGAGTTGGTAGCTTAACAAACCTAAAATTAACTGATTAGTATATGAATGAACAGAGATCTTAATTACTTGTTAATTGTCTTTAGGATTGCTTCAAATCTTATTGCATTTTTAGGAGTAGTGTTGTGAACCAAGAGGTTACAATTTAGGTATTTCAATTAGGATTCATTGATTAGATCTCAAGGGAGGGTAATCAATTATTAGATATCTAGGATTAAACACAATTAAATCAATAAGGTAAAAGGAAGATAAACAAAGATACAACAGCCCGTAAGTCTCTATTATTGAACATCTTCTTTATTTTGCTTTCTTCTATGATTAAATTTATTTAAGTTCATTTGTTTAGTTTAATTTTCAATTTCTATACTTTTTTTTCCTGAAACAAAATACAATTCAAATTGTTAGTTTTCTAGAAAATCCTTGTGGAATCGATATTAGTTATACTATAAGTTACAACCTACATACATGCAGTATAGCTAAAACTAGCAAACATACCAGTCCACATTGGTTGGTATAAGCCAAAACCACTAGTATGGTCTGTAATATTGGCCTAGCTTGGTACAGGCCCTTGCTAATATTGGCTTTTGGCTAGTTAGGTATAAACTTACTAGTTTATACTATTATTCTAATCAATAGTCAAGATAGTTTAGTTATGTGAAGCATAAATGCACTTCTTTTATTGGTTAGTGTGAAGTTAGTGTCAATATTGACTGTTTCTTTGAATGATAAGGCTAAATCATGTCCAGAAAGATTGCATGAGTCAAGGTCATATTAGTAGATATAGAAACAACTTTAAATTGATGTGAACTAAAAATTTGCAACACACAACTTTCTTATAGTGGAGAATAAACCTGCCCTCATCAGTAAAGTAAGTTATGTTATGTTACAAGTCAAAGGACTAACGCCTTAGACCTATCATAAATTTAATTTAATTTATTATATGACCCAACCCTAAATTTAATTTCATAAGACTAAATCTTTCAAATCAAACTTCATAAAATTTTATGTTGGCTAAAAAATTTCGTGTCTAAACCTGGTCAGGACTTGAATCAATCTAAAAGGTTCAAGTCCATTAAATAAGAAGGAGGTTAAAAACTCGTATTGGGACTAATTTCAAATCGGATATCTCTGAGTTTGAAACATTTTAACTTGAAATTCGAATTAAAAATTTATGTATAGATTTTGATTTAGATTTCAACCTTTTTACAAAGCCTAATTAAGTCCTCTACCCATCTCTATCATATATAGTGGTAGATGGGATTTATTTGATGTTGTAACATAAATAAGAATATTAATTATTATTGTGGTGGTCAGGCTAAGTAAAGTAAATCAATCTTTTAACACAAGTTTAAAACTCAACTGAAGAGCAAATTTTAAGGCAAGTGAACCTATCAACAAATAATATAATGGATTTAACTGAGTCCATATTATCATTCCCACAGGGAGTATATTGAAAGTACTAGATCATTCAAATCACAATTATCTAAAGAACTTAGAGTGATTGAATTACCAAATTAAAGACTGTTAATTAAGCTAAATGCTTCCAATTAATGCAAAGGAGACCAAGAATACAATTAATAATGACCAAATCTAAATGAATAGTTTATAAGTGTGCATTTTTATGAGTTTTCATATGTTATTTAATGTAAAATCACCCTTATTTTGATGTAAAAATTCCTAAATTATGTTCATTATCAATTGAAATGTAGGTTTTAAGCTAAATAGATATTACAGGTGAAAAGACCATGTTTAGAAGTGATTTATAGAAGATTAGACAAAGGACTCAAAATCTAAGAGTTCAAGACGATCCTTAATGGCATCAGTGAATTACCCAAAATTATCATTAATACCCGAGGAGCAGGTGATATACAATGTCATTGAACATATTGTTAATTATTGTTAAAGTCACAGAAATGCTATTTCTTTACCAAAAGCAAAGGCAATAAAGCCTTTTACAAGAAAACATTAAAAACCCTAATTGGGAACTATTTAAGGAGATCGGTAGCTCATTTTTGTCACCTTTTTTTACCCTATTTAGTAGTCCTTTGTTTTTTATTTCTTGTTTCTCCTTTAATTTTGAGTTATTTTCAATTCCTTTAATATTATGTTGGATAATGTTCTTCGATTAATGTTTTAAAAATAGAAATGCCTTACTTTTCTTATGTTTTTATTGTTGCTTTCTAGTTAACTCTTCAAATTTCATATATTGTAATTGTGGTTATTTAAATACTTGTTGAATCTTTAAATAATTTTAAATATATTGTTGAATCTTTACTTTCATCATCTTTATTTTTTAATTACATCATGTTTTCTTTAATTCCATTTTCTATTTTCTTTAATTTCTTTATGTTAGGCTTAATTTCTATGGATTAGAAGATATTAAAAGGATAAATAGATTGTGATTGTGATATATGAAATGAGTTTTAATGGGTATTGTGTTTTTATATTAACGTTGAGTTGAAACTTCAGTTAAATTCTAAGAATTAGAATATATATGTAGGATTGGCCACCTATTTATAAATTTTAGTTCAAAAGCTAAGTATGGGTTTATGATTCATAATTGTCACTCGTTAAGACCATAAGTAACAATAGTTAATTGATTTTATAAGTAAAACTTAATGAATTTAGCCTAAGGTTTTGATTCTTTAAGTAACACAACCTAAGTTTGTGGGATTATAGCTTAAGTTAATTGTTCTCTATTGCTTCATGTTGCTACATTACTAAATCTAGAGAGTTTGTTCTAGATTGTCATGTAATTAGGGATATTTTTAGAACTTGTTGAATTTACCTGTAAATGGTAGAATATAAGATGTAAGATCTTGTTTGTGTCTATAGGTTAATATCTTAGCTATAACTTGATTAATATATGATTGTGGTTAGCCTTACATAAAATTAGCTCCAATTAATCTATCTTTCAATGCACAATTGAAAAATTAATTCGAGACCAAAATAAATTATAGGAAAATTAACATCAAATAATAACAAAAAATACCATAAATTTAACCCCTAACAACTCCCTTACACTTAAGTGTTTTCTTATCGTCAAGCAAATCAATCATTCAACTTTCTTAAACTAGTATATAATTATAGGAAAATTATTTCAAGATTAACAACATAATTATTGAAAAGTTTATCTGAATATTTCAAAAATATTAACTCATCGAAATGTTTTCATATCAATTCACAAATGCATTTAAATCATTTCATTCTTTTTCAATCTTTAGCCTAAATCACAAAAATCAATTCTATATGTAAAAGGCAAATATAATGAGTTTAATGTATCAACTTTCTAAACACTTTCACATTCTTTATTTAATAATTTATTTAGTTAACTAATTAATTAAATATATGAGCAACTTAGTTGAGAAGTAACTCAATCTTTTGACGTGAAGGTGAATATTTTGTCTTGAACAACCCCTAGTTACTCAATTAAGTTACATCGAATCAACTAGCAATTAATACTACTTATAATTTCAACCTTATACATATACATATATATAGTGTTTTTTTTTCTCTTTTTCTTTATCTTTTTCTTCGTCTTCTTTTTTTTTTCTTTCTTTTCCTTAAATATATATATATATAAGATTAGAAATCAATGGAGGGAATTCTTCTCACTTATTCAATTAACTAAGTTATTTATTTATTTATTCTAATGATAAAAGGGTTTTAAAAGAAGTCATAAAATTACTCACTAAGTTGCAATTTATATGTGGAATATCATTATATTCATTAGGTATCTGTTATCCAAATTATGAAATGAGTTAAAATCATTTAGTCATTAATAGTCAGAATTAATCATATAACATTTAAAATTGTCAAAATAATTGAATTCAAAAGAAAACATGGACAATAACAAGCATCAAAATTGAAAAACTTTTTCCATAAATTATAGACTAGTAAATGAAAATCAGTAAATTGATATGCTATCAAACAATAAATACTTAAGTGTGCTCAAGACATATTTCCTTTTTAATAAATAAATTAGTAGAGTAAATTAAATCAAGAGAAAAGTTTGTACAAGAGATGAAAAAAAGGTTGGACAAAACCCTAGACCTCAAAAGGAAACCCAGTAAAAAACAATCCAGCGGAAGACCATAACTCTAAACTACCAAGACGAAAAAAACCAGAATAGAGGGAGATTCCAAACACAAAAAGCCAAATTAAGAGCCACCCGATTGAGGACTAGAATTATGTGGATTTAGGCTTGACTTTACAATCCTTAGGAATTGTTTCATAGAACAGGCTTCCCCACACTTAAATTGAACATTGTCCTCAATGTTCATAAATCAACCAGTAAGCATAAAATGTGAGAGAAAGGAAATGAATACACCTAGACAAATATGTGATCATGAAAGCTCTAAGTTGATGTAAATTGCAGACATATGAAAATCAAGGACAAAAGTTTAAAGCATTAGAAACAAAAGAAAACACATAAGAAACAAAAATAAGCGCATTAAAAGAAAACACATAAAAAATATTTAAAAAACATATTATTTTATTGAAAGAATATGAAATCCTACTTCTGTGGTTGGGTTGCCTCCCAACAAGCACTTCTTTAAGGTTTTTTAGCTAGACCTTAGTGTTAGGGAATTTTCAACCTAAGCTTAAGTCTAACACCTAACTTCTCATCCTTATCCTTTGAATAATGAAAAACCAATTTCGAAAAATTTCCTATACCAATGAGAAGGGTCTTGAATTCATAAGTTATATCTTGAACAAAGCATTGTGGAAAAAATGCAAGGCATACAACTTTCGCTCATGAATCAAAAGCTGTAACATCTATGAAATCTATGTACTTAAATGCTACCTTGAACTCTTCATCTATCTTATTTTTAACAACCCTAAATTGATGCTTACAATCAATAGTTTTGAAAATTGGATTACCTAAAGTTGATGATGACTCACCACTCTCACTTGCTAGCTTAATTGACTCTACACGATCAATTTCCCTAATTGATTCTAAAATTTGCTCTATAGTTCTTTGATCGTGCTCGGGCTGGGAAGGATTTTCTAAATGAGAAATGAATGAAGCCTTATTAAGCCAAGAATAATCAGGATGATCCATCTAACTAGAGGTACACTCATCTATATATTCAAGATACTGTTGAATACGAAAATGTGAAGGTTTTTTTTATAAAAAAAGCTAGATTAAGCCAAGAGTACCCAGGGTAATCCTCAGGGGTATAGGTTTCATCAAAATATTTGAATTGATTTGTCCAACTATCACCTGAGTTAATTTCAACTTTAGGCTCATACCAATGGTCTTGTTGCCTCCACATCTTCTTGACATCTCAAGTAAGCTACCAAAAGATATCCCAAAAAAAAAAAAATGACAACAAAAGTAAAACAAAGAAAGAAACTTAAAAAAAGAAATATAAAACAAACATAGAACACAATAAAGAAAACATCGCAAACAATAAAACAAACTCTAGAATAATTGGCATCAAGATATCCCTAATATTACAATTCACTTCCTCGGCAACGACGCAAAAAACTTGATTGCAGTTGGCCTTACACAAATTTAACTCCAATTAATTTACCTTTCAACGTACAATTTAACAATTAATTTAAAAACAAATTTTCGTCAAGCGTATCGATCAAATCAAGTAATAAAGTGGAGTATATTTAAGACTCTGAGTATTGATCCCATAAGTAAGTTTATATGATGTAAGTATTTGGTCAATTGGATTACAATTATCTAGAGAATACCAAATTAATTGATTAAAAATATGAAAAACACTAAATTATCCTATTATACTTCAAACCTTACAATTTTGAATTATAAAATAATTTCTAAATTACTGTAAATTATTAAATTGTGGAATTTAGCTAAGGATTAGGTGATTAATGAATTAATTGAGCTTTAAACAATTTTAAAGAATGGATTAGAGTTCCTTTATGAATTCAAGATAAAGTTATGGTTAAGACTTATACCTTTTTTCCATTAAAATTAGTTTAAAGTTTAGTTATACTTTAAATCTAGTCAATGGGCTTTAATATCAAGAAGTTGATTTCTAGATTTGCTGTATCAGATCTCTAACTCTCACAAAGAATCAAAGTTTGATCATTCATTAATTGATTTGTGTTGTTTATTGATTTTTCCAACAACCTAAGTTGATTTCTTAAGTCTTAGATTATCTTTCACTCTAATCTTAAATGATCAGTTCAAAATCATAACTTTAAGAATTTCAATAAAAAAATAGACTGTAATACATCCATTCAAGCTCTTTTAAAGCATTAAAACACCAATCCTAAGCTGGAAAATGGATTTAGCTACACATAATCATCAAAGCATACAAAATATGCATCTTAAATCCCATACTTTGATAGATTAAAAAATATAAGCTGTAATAATTAGTTTAGAAGTTACAAAATAGGTTTAAAGAGCTACTGGACAAGTCTTAAACTCCTCAACTTGATTTGGATAGCAACACAACTTTAGATTCCATAAGATCTTGCAAGAAAATCAAATAAAATTCAAGAATATGATCATAAGAACAAGAACTTTGATTAATCTAAAAAAAACAGAGAAAATACACCAATAATCTAAGTTTAGAAACCCCCTATGATGGTTTAGAAAAAAAAGATATATGTCTTAGCAACATTCTATAACAAACATCAACTCAAAACACACAATATAACTCGAATTACAAGTGTTTGAAGCTAAGAAACTCTAAGATAAATTAAGAGAGAAGGAAGAGCAACTCTCTCTTTAATTTTCAAATCTGAATTCTTATGTTTTTAATGCGTAATTCTGTGTTATTTATTTGTTTTTACAGCTATAGCAGCCTCTCACGTATGCTAGCATGCAAGAGTAATGATGGAAAGCATGCATCAACCGTAATTTTGGAGATTAAAGGATGATATTATTGATTGACCTTATTAATAGCAGTCTACAGGGCGTCATTGATGAATGAATGATGAACTCATCAACGACCCCTTGTTCTTCTATCAATGTGACCTTATGAGGGTGTTGTTAATGGTTTAGAATAAGGCTTTTTCTTCCAATTTTTGCTCAAATCTCTATCTTTAAGCTCCATCTTGCAAAATAAACATAATAACACATAAATTAAACATTTAAGCACTAAAATAGAGTTAAATTGAAATTAAATAACAACCAATAATACTATAAATTTAACCCCCTAACAATATGATTTCAATGATCAACTTTAATTCCTAAATCTAAAAAATATCTTCTACCAAGTTTAACATTATTATTATTATTATTATTATTATTATTATTATCTATTTCTTGCTATTTTAAATTTTTTTTCATTTTTTTGATTTTGTAGCTATAGTTTCTGCATATTTTTAAGTTCATAAAATCAAGGGTTATTTTCATTTTTATTTTCATTTATGCAACATTATAAAGAGTGAAAACCCTAATCAGTTTTCTTTAGGATTGACTCTTCTTTAGGATTAACTCTTACTTACCTTACTATATAATTACTTACTATATAATTAGGAAGTTAGGCATTTATAATTTGGGGGCTTGCGATAGCTTCATCAAATTTTTAGCATCGTTGTCAAAGAGCTGACATTTGTGTGTTATTATTTCTTGTGTTGTTCTTTATTTTTATTTATTAACCTTTATTATAATGGTACCAAAAAATAAATAAAATAACACAATAAATAATAAAACACTAATGCCAGTTCCCTAACAATGGTACCAAGTTATGGTTAATCCCACAGAGAATTGGTTAACGTTTTTCTCTTTTTATAATGATGCGTAAACAAAAATAAAAATAACTCCCGATTTTATGAAATTAAAAATAAGTAGAAATTATAACTACAAAATCATCACAAATGAATAAAAATGTAAAATAGGGATAATAATAATAATAATGTAAATTTTAGTAGCAGATATTTTCGAGATTCAGGAATTACAATTGATCATCAAAAACATAAAATCATGTGTTAGCTAAGATGTTAACCTATAATCACAAATAAGGTCTTAAGCTATATGTTCTACCATTTATCAATAATTCTAGTAAGCTCTAAAAATGCTCCTAACTACGCAACAACCTAGAACAAGCTCTTTAGATTTAGTGGTGTAATAGTATAAAACAATAGGGAACAATTAACTTAAGTCATAATTTCGCAAGTTTAGATCATGTAACTTAAAAAATTAAAACCCTAGGTTAAATTAATTACGTTTTACTTATAAAATCAACTAACCTATTGTTATTTATGGTATTAACTAGTAATAATTATGGATCATAAGCCATACCTATCTTTCAAACTAGAAATTATAAATAAGTAGCCCATCCTACACATAATTTCAAATTGTTGGAATTTAACTAGAGTTTCAAATTAACCTTAGCATAAAAATACAATACCCCTTAAAACCCATTTCATATCTCCAAATCGCAATACATTTATCCCTAAGTATCTTCTAACGAATAGAAATTTAGCCTAACATAAAGAAATTTATCAAAAAATAAACTGAAATTAAAGAAAACATGATGGAATCACAAAATAAAGTCAATGAAAGTAAAGATTCAATAATATATTTAAAATTATCTAAAGATTCAACAAGTATTTAAACAAACCTAATTGCAATACATGAAGTCTAAAGAGTTAATAAGAAAGCAACAGTAAAAACATAAGAAATTATGGCATTTGTAAAATTATCCAATAAAAGATTAAAGGAATTCAAAATAAATTTAAAATAAAGGAAAAAAGAAACAAAGGGTTGCTAGATAGGGTAACAAAAGGTGACCAAAATAAGCTGCTAGCCTCCCTAAATAATTCCTAGTTAAGGTTTTTAATGTTTTTCTTGTAAAATATTTGATTTCCTTTACTTTTTAAGGAGAAACAATGTTTTTGTGACTTCAACAACACTTAATAATATGTTCAACAACGATGTGTATAACCCATAGTTTAAAGCTTATTCCTCGAGTGTTAATGACCATTTTAGGTAGTTCAACAGCACCTTTAAAGACTACCATTAAATCCCTCAAATTTGAGTCCTTTGTCCAGTCTTCTTCAAATCACTTCCAAACTTGGTCTCTTTACCTGTAATATGTCTCTTTAGCTTAAAATCTACGTGTTAATTGATAATGAACATAATTTAGGCATTTTGGCATCAAAATAAGGTTGAAGTCATATTAAATCATATATGAAAACTCATAAAAATGGATCCCTATCAATAGCTAACACTTTAGGGTTTTTTTTTGGTTTAATTGATTTATTAAAGATTATAATACCTAATAAGGATATCTTCATGAAATCAAAATAATACTAAGGTTAAGAAAATGCCTTTTTTTTAATCCTATCCTACAATTTAGTCATTCAATAGACTTAGGTAATAGGCATAAGAAAAAGAAGTTTAATCCAAAAATTCCTTATTTTAGAATTGACACCCTTACAATTAATCAAAGTTTGGTCATTAATTGATTTAAACCATGTTGTTTTTTTAATGTTTCCAATAATTAAGATAGATTTTCCATATCCTTAATCATTTATGACTTTATACTAAGTGACCAGCTTATAATAGAGGATTAAGCATTCAAATAATCAAAGATTAACATCCAAACATGCATAAGAAATTAATTAAGATATTTATTTGCTTAACCTTAACTAAAAATCCATTTAGCTACACATATTAATCAAAGAACACAAGATAAAGAACATAAATCATGTATCTTTAATTAATTAAAAAAAAGAGTATAATACATTGAATTAAAGAGTTTAGACAACACCAAATCAAGTTCTAAACATGTTTATAACTCTGATTCATGTGCTTAAGCTCTTTAAATCTCAAACATAACTTGAAATCTCTAATACAAGATATTGAAAGAAAAAATAACTTAAAAACTTAAGACACTTAGAAAGCATCTTTTTTAAACCTCTTCCAAGCCTTGTATAGACTCTCATTCTCATACAGTACAAATGAGGTAATCTTAATTTTTATTTTTGTTGTATTGGTTGGTAGAAAGAATTTAGCTAAGAAAAGCTTCATATGTTCATCCCAAGTGCTAACAAAACCAAGCTAAAGAATATTTTACTAGGCTTTAGCTTTTATCTCCGAGAGAGAGATGACTTAATCATCCAAAACTCCATTTCTTATAAATAGATCACAAATGTCTAAGAAATTCTCTAAATAGGTATTCGGATCCTTTATAACTAAACCATCAAACTGTGAATCTTTAACCATAGAAATGATCTTATAAGGGATCTCAAAGTTGTTATATTTAACCTTAGGCCTAACAATGCTAATCACAAGTCTTGCTCTATTTCCTATAGCTAAATCCATCATAGTTGGTTTACTACTTATACTGCATCAGATGTCTTTACTTGAGATTGTTTCGTTTGCCAAAAAATGGCAAGCTAAAGCTCTTAATCAAATTTAAGTTTATCACACCTTTAACCCTAAGTATGCATGTAAAACTAAGAAAATTATGAAATACAATAGAATACTAACTAAACAAAGAAAATAAAGCAAGAATCACAAAAAAATTAGATTAGAATAGTAAAAATAATATAAAAAATATTTAAAAAAACCTCTATAGTAATTGACACTAATATATTCCTATTATTACTAGTTATACTCCCTAACACTGGTGCCAAAAAAATTGTTATGGTATTCTGGTTAACTAAAATAATTAAGTCTTTTAACAAAAATTGAAAGCTCAACTTAAGATCAAATTTTAACATACGTGCATCTGGTAACAAGTAATATAATGAATTAATTAAGTCTAGATTATCTTTCCTACAGGGATTATGCTATAAGTACTAGGTTACTCAAATCAAAATTATCTAGAGAACTCATATTGATTGAATTACCAAATTAAAGACTATTAATTAAACTAAATGTTTCAATTATGCAAAGGAGACTAAGAATGAAATTAAGAATTAGAAAATCTAAACAAATATCTAAGGATTTAATTTTTCAATGGTTCAATTGAGTTATTAAAAATTGTGATGCCTGATTTAGAGCATCTTCATAAAGTCAAGATAATGCTATAGTTAAAACAATGCCTTTTCTTTATTGATCATATCCTGTAGTTTGGTCATTCGACAAACTTAGATAATAGGCATGAAGATCAGGACATTGAATATAAAAATTCTTTATTTTAGGATTAACACTCTTATAATTAATTAGAGTTTTTTCATTAATTGATTTAAACCATGTTGTTTATTGATTTTTCTAATAATTAACGTAGATTTATCAAATCCTTCAAATAAAATCCTTCAAATGAACCTATTTTAAATGATCAGCATATAACAAAGGTTAAACATTCAAATAAACAAAGATCAATATCCAAACATGCTGAAGAACTCAATTAAACCATTTACTAGCCTTACCTCAGCAAATCAAGTTAGCCACACATATTAATCAAAGAATGCAAGATAAAAAAATATAAACCACATATCATTGATTAATTTAATAAAAAACTAAGATATATTGAATTAAGAGTTTATGATTCACCAAATCAAGCTCCAAGCATGTGTATAACTCTGATTCATGTGTTCAAGCTCTTAAAATCCTTAAAAATAACTTAAAATTTCCAATACAAAAGATGAAAAGAAAAAAAAACCTAAAAACCCTAAACTAGACAAGGAAATATGAAATTTTATGAAAAATTGAAGAATTTAGCAGCCTAAACTTATTCTCTAAACCAATAAGGATGGTAAAATATGTCCTAATTAGGTATGCTGGAAGTTAGACGTACATTGATTAAAAAATCTGATTAAATCTAATTAAAAAATGTATCTGTAGACATCAACAACGTTTGACATCGTACATCAACGACATGGTTAATAACTCATGTTATTTTTTTGCCGCTAGGAGGTATAATAATAGGGATTTACTGGAGATCAATGATACAATATAACATGATGTTAAACTCTTTTGTGGCCATTAACGAGGGTTGAGTGGAGATAATAAATGTTGCACTAAGGGTGGTTCCACCTTATTTTGGTAATGGCAAAACAATTTCCATTACTAACGTATATGTTTTAAGTATGCTTAAAAGATAGGTTGGATTGACCGATCAAAGAGTCTTGAAGAAGAAATTGAAGAATCATATGAAGATTTAAAGTTTGAAGAAGAAGTTTAGAACAAATTTTTGTTTTGGCTTAATTTAGTGTAAACTGTACTTGCTTTTATTATGGTATTTTCAAGAGGCTTTATTTAACTGTTCATACATACATCTTTTATAATATGCATATAGGTACATAATCAAAAGGTATTAGATATTATATATATATATGATTGCATGAAAATAAACCTCTTAATACATGTCTAAATTGGTTAGAAAAATATGAATAAGGTATTAAAGATAAGTTAAAGACCTGTTTTGTTGTTTGGTCATAGTTGTATGTATAAATGTTTTAACAATTATTCGGCTAAATAGTTCTGAGGTCGGTCAACCAAATGACCTGTTCGGTCGACTAAATACTTGACAAGAGCCTATCAGCCTGGTAGGGGTACTAGTAAGATATTTAATACACTGACTCCAACGAGTCTAAAAAAACAAACTAATTTTTTTTAAAATTATTTAAAACATGAGGTAATAAAAAATGACATCAAATTTTGATATTTTCTATCAGTAACAATCTTTATAAACACTATTCAACTTGTATATTGTATCTAGGTGCTCTGTATAAAATTAGTAATAATAGGGTTTTAAATATGTTACATAGTTTGAGATGTTGATATCGTCTTAAATAAATGTCAGGATTTATATTAGTTATAAGTATTTTTACTTAATTTATTTTTTTCTTAAACAATTAGCATAATACTATTTACTTTATTTTTGTCTTAAACAACTATATAGTTTTGTTATATATAATTAAAATAATGTTTAAACTTGAAATAATAATTATTTTTTATTAAAAAAGTAAAAAGATGTTTGGCATTGTTGTTGATTCTTGCTTTAAATTGTGAATTTTGTATTTTTGTATTGATTTTTGTGTGTTTTTCTATTTTTATCTTATTTTTATTTCTTATTGTATTAGTGTGTTATTTTTTAAAGTTTTTATACTATTTTTTAATTTTTGTGTTTAGAAAATTAAGAAAAAAATTAATCAAAACAACCCTAAGATGTAGAAAAGACTTAATAATTTACTACATCGCCTTAATTAAACGACCTTGGAACTTGAAATGATATTAATTACACTTATTAAAAAAGATAAAAAGTAATGTTTATTGACATGTTAAAGAAAATAAAAGCAAACATATATAAATATTGCATTTTAAAAAATTTAACTTTTGAGTTCATTATGTTTAAAAAAAGAACTTTAAATTTATTTAGATTTTTATAAATTAATCAATTGGTTTGTTATTTAATCCATAGATATTAGCTTGTTATTTAATCAATCAATTTTAATCTATAATAGTTTATATATATATATATATGTAACACAATTAATTTATTGATAGATTCTTGATTAACCATGTTAAAATAACTTATACAATTTTGAAATTATCCTTAAAATAAAAATTGTATATATTTTGTAATTTGAAAAAAGTAATTAAACAACAAAAAATAGCTTCTTTGTTATATAATCTTTACGAAGAATTCATTTGGTTTAGTTTTTTATTTTTGTTTTTATATATTTTTACCAGCTTTTTATATTTTTTAATTTTTGTGAAAATTTTTAAAATTTTTGTATTGTATTTGTATGTTATTGTATTAGTGTGTTATTTTTTTTAAGTTTCTATACTATTTTTTAATTTATGTGTTTAAAAAAATAAGAAAATTTTAATTAAAACAACCCTAAGATGTAGAAAAGACTTAATAATTTCCTGCATAGCCTTAATTAATAGATCTTGGAACTTGAAATGATATTAATTACACTTGTTAAAAAGATAAAAAAAGTAATGTTTATTAGCATGTTAAAGAAAATAAAAGCAAACATATATAAATATTGCATTTAAAAAATTTTAACTTTTGAGTTCATTCTTTTTATTTTAAAAATAACTTTAAGTTTATTTCAATTTTTATAAATTAATCAATTGATTTGTTATTTAATATATCGATATTGAGTTGTTATTTAATCAATCAATTTTAATCTATAATAGTTTATATATATATATATATATATATAAATGTGTGTAACACAATTAATTTATTAATAGATTCTCAATTAACCGTGTTAAAATAACTTATATAATTTTGAAATTATCCTTAAAATAAAATTTATACATATTTTGTAATTTGAAAAAAGTAATAAAACAAGAAAAAATAGCTTCTTTGTTATATAATCTTTAACGATTAATTCATTTATTTTAATTTTAATTTTAATTTTTATATGTTTTCATTAGTTTTGTATATTTTTTAATTTTTGTATTGCATTTGTATGTTATTGTATTGGTATGTTATTTTTTAAAAGTTTCTATACTATTTTAAAAATTTTTATGTTTAAAAAAATAAGAAAAAAATAATCAAAACAACCTAAGATGTACAAAAGGCTTAATAATTTATTGCATCGCTTTAATTAAATGATCTTGGAACTTGAAATGATGTTAATTACACTTGTTAAAAAGATAAAAAGTAATGTTTATTAACATGTTAAAGAAAATAAAAGCAAAGAAAAATATTGCATTTAAAAAATTTGAACTTCTGAGTTCACGTTAAAAAAAAATTTAACTCTTGAGTTCATTATTAAAAAAAAGAACTTTAAGTTTATTTCAATTTTTTATAAATTAATCAATCGATTTGTTATTTAATCCGATTGACTTGTTATTTAATTAATCAATTTTAATATATAATAGTATATATATATATATATAATTTGATTTATTGATAAATTCTCAATTAACCATGTTAAAATAACTTATACAAATTTAAAATTATCGTTAAAATAAAATTTATGTATATTTTGTAATTTGAAAAAAGTAATAAAACAAGAAAAAATATCATCTTTGTTACATAATCTTTAATGAATGATTCATTTAGTTTAGTTTTTTATTTTTATTTTTATGTGTTTTCATCATTTTTCTATATTTTTCAATTTTTGTGCATTTTTTAAAAATTTCCATGCTACATCTGTATATTATTTTTTCTGTATTTATAAAAAACATAAATCAAATCATAAATAAACGGGGCTTAATTTTTTTTAAGCAATTCCATAAAATTCTACCCAAAATGAATTATTAGTGAATTAGTATATATTGTAATGAAAATTTCTTTTTAAACTTTATGATGTATTTAAAAAGAATCTTATTAACAGGACATTTAGTCCGAGGCTCTAGTTGAGCGCCTATTGAAGAATGTGCCAGCGACTAGTCGAGTGAATTCAATAACAGATCTGTTTGGTACTAAAATTAATTTTATTAAGAATGGAGATATAATATTAAATAAATAATAACAACTCCCATGTTTTATAAAAAACCATTATATCAATAAAATTTTATCTCTAATACTAAAATTTGTTTGAATAAAACTAAAACAGAAAAAGGAAAAATTAAAAAAAACAAAATAATGGTTTCAATTTACCTAAAACAAAAAAAGGAAAATAAATTTAAAAAACAACAAAATAATGGTTTCAATTTACTATATAAGGATGATTAATAGAAGATGTGGTGGCGTTAGAACTAAAATAGGGGGTTTGTTAGAGAACCTAAAATAAAAATTCAAAAACTAAAAAAACAAACTGAAAAGTCAACGTGCTTATAAAATAAGGATGGCAAGATAAGACAAGCTGCTTATCGTTGGCTTATAATTAAAATCTTCCCCTTTATTTTCTTTTCATTTTGTTTTTAGAAAGACCCAAAGAAATAGCCAATCAGATCTGTCCATTCCTCTTTCCTTGTCCAGATCTGACTTTATTTCAGGCTTTTCTTTTTCTTCTTCTATTAGAACATTCCAAATCACTTTTTCTTCATTGATTCTCACATGTAAATTGTTTTCTGGGTCTTTTTCATTGTCGCCTCACGATTTGAGAATCATATGATTTGTGTGTTCGATTCCTTTTTTTTTTTACCGGGTACGTTTAGTTTCTCCGGGCCTTTTTTTCTCCGTTTATTTTTAGTTAGATTTTAATGATGTAAATTCTTTTATTTTAATGTAGAATGACCTTTTATGTCTTCTGCTTTGTGTTTCAGATTGATGGTTTCTGGGTTTCGGTTATCATGAAAAAATCTATCACCATATAGATTCACCAGGTATTTTTGTTCAGGCTGTCTGTTTTTGTGTCATTTTTTCAAGTTTTTGTGTTGCCATTACAGAAGGGGATTTTATTAGACTTCTTTTAGGAGATTTTGTATTATGAATTTGCCTGATCAGATTGATTTTGGGTCAAGCTTAAACCTGTAATTCATAGTTCAGGAAGCTATCGTTAATTTGTTAGAAATGGTGTGAGTATGTTTCTATTTTGATTATTGCCTCAGCCTCTTATAGTTGTATTATGGGAATTCCATACATGTCTGATGTTTGTGTGATAACACATAAGCTCACTATTATTTGTCCTTTGTTTATTTGAATTCTCATTTAGTGTGTGAGTTTACTCTGCAGATGAATGGTGTCTTCATTAATTGAATATTGTTTGATCTGTGAAACTTTTGGAGCGAGTTTGGAGATTGGGTGGACTGCAGAATCAAGATTGGTCTTTTATAGAAGTTTTGATTTGAGAAATAGTTTCGTTCCAAGGTTATCTGGGCAAGAACATGTGAGCGATGGTATCAGCAAGTTTGATGAAGATTGTTGCTCCATGTTGGAGACCTTCTGTTAATGGTGAAACTTCTAGTAGATGTGGAGATAACGGTGGTCGGGCTGATGGGTTGTTGTGGTATAAAGATTCAGGATATCATGTTAATGGGGAGTTCTCAATGGCTGTGATTCAAGCCAACAATGTACTGGAAGACTATAGCCAACTTGAATCAGGGCCAATGAGCTTACTTGAATCAGGTCCTCAAGGAACATTTGTTGGAGTCTATGATGGACATGGGGGTCCAGAAGCTGCCCGCTTTGTTTCTGAGCACCTGTTTAACAACCTCAAGAGTATGTTTTTCCTTCCTTACTTGCTGAAGTTTATAGAACATGTGAGAAACGAATGGAGCTATCTATAAATCACTCTCTTATTTATGTCACCTTTTATGTCAAGCATGCTCTCGCTCTCCCAGATTTAATCTTGTTTCCTTTCTGTTGCTATTTTTAGGTTTTTCAAGGTTGATATAGCTGATGCCTATGTTTACTGACTCGACAGTTACTAATGGTGCAGAATTCACATCGGAGAACCATGGAATGTCTGCAGATGTTATCACTAAAGCGTTTTTGGCAACAGAAGAGGAGTTTCTTTCTCTAGTGAAAAGGCAATGGTTGAAAAAGCCACAAATTGCTTCTGTTGGTGCATGTTGTTTGGTTGGTGTAGTTTGTGGAGGGCATCTATACATTGCAAATGCTGGAGATTCCCGGGTGGTGCTAGGGAGATTGCAAAGGACTGTTAAAGAGGTCAAGGCTGTGCAGTTATCATATGAGCACAATGCATGCATGGAATCTGTGAGAGAGGAGCTGCACTCATTGCATCCTGATGATCCGCAAATTGTAGTTTTAAAGCACAATGTGTGGCGTGTGAAGGGTCTGATTCAGGTTGTGTCTTGTTAAGTTATTTGTCAAAAATCATGTCCTTTTTCTTTCCAGAATCAATTGAAATTGATCAGGATTTAGTCTTGCTAGGAGTATCATGAACCCTGTTTATCTTTTTCAAGTAACGACTTCAATATTTTATGCATTCACGGTGGTTCTTAAGTGTTTAGTTATTTAACTGATTTCATCTTGATGAAGTACATTGGATTGGTTGAAAAGGCGTAGTTCACACTTGTAAGTGATAAATCTGAATTGTCATGATATTGCATTTCAAACTTATTACTTTACATATCTAGTGGGTATGCACAAAATCCGCATGTTGCTCGGAAAATCAGAAGATGTTGAGTTACCCTGCTGATCAAAATCTGTTGCCTCTGTAGGTCTCAAGATCCATCGGTGATGCCTATCTCAAGAGGGAAGAATTCAATAGGGAGCCCCTCTTACCTAAGTTTAGACTTCATGAATCATTTGATAGGCCAATTCTTAAAGCTGAGCCATCAATTTCTGTACATAAACTCCACTCTGAGGATCAATTCCTAATATTTGCATCAGATGGCCTATGGGAGCATCTAAGCAATCAGGAGGCAGTAGATGTTGTCCACAGTTGCCCACGTAATGTACGTTTCTGTTTTTGTAATTCCAAATTTCATTTTCATTTATATGAGTTCTGTTTATTGTTTGACTCTGATCGTCAAATTCAGAGGTTGATTCCCTCTAGAACTAGTGATCACATTTCTTTTTATTCTTCATATATTCTTTAAGCTTTGAAATTCCAAGCAATTGGAATCTGTTTTATATTTGCAATTCACTTTAGCATTTACTGTCTCACTAGCAAAACTGTCTTTTTTGAACATCGGCATTCCTTTTATTGCTAAATAGCTCTCTCTCTTAGAAAATTGGTTCATGTTTCAGAAGCTCTAAGCTAGTCTAGTTCATGTTGCATGATGGGATGCATGCTAATTTTAAAGTTGGTTTGTTGCATCTGTGTTTCTGCAGGGTATTGCAAGAAGACTTTTGAAAGCAGCCCTTCAAGAAGCAGCAAAGAAAAGAGAAATGAGGTATTCAGACTTGAAAAAGATTGATCGTGGCGTGAGGAGACATTTTCATGACGACATAACGATTATAGTTTTGTTTCTCGACTCACATCTGATCAGCAGCAGCTCTTACCATGGCCCCTTTCTTTCAATCAAAGGAGGTAGCGGAGTCTCTGGAAATGCCAAAACTTAATCAAGAAGTTCTGAACATATATAGCACTCAATTCTCCATTCTGTCTCTTGTATCCAGAAACGATTTTTTCGTTTATAAAAGAATCAAAAGGATTCCCTCTACCTTTTCTCTTGGTTCTAAGTTTTATAGCTGCCAGTATGATCCTCAGAAATCACATCCATAATTTTATAAGAAACTTCCATAAGTACTAGTGTTAATGCTGATGAGAAATCCTTTGGCTTTTAGTCCTGTTGCTGGAAAATGACACTTGACGAGGTAGCACTTATAACAGTTGAAGTTAGTGCTTTGTTCCTTGACATTCAAACTCCCAGGCACTTGAAATCCCTTCCCAGTCAATTTGAAAGTCAAACACAGGAAGCATTCTTCAGGGTTCAGATCAATAAACAAAAGCCTTAATCTGTTAATATGCTATTTTTTCAGGAGATAATATTTCAGTTAATAATAATACCTACCAACTTCGACTATTGACTTTGAAGTTGCAAACCCTGAAAAATTGTTACAGATCTCAATGGCTGTAACTCCCGTTCAATCAAGGAATTGCATGCCAAATATGACCAAAGGGCAAGTGATCTGGTTTATTTCATATTCAGAACATTCCGTTATCTTGCTTCAAAATGTACATGCAAAAAATGTTTCTTATCGGAACATACCATAAATATACGTCCATATGAACTTTTATTACCCAAGAAATTTAAGTACAAATCCAAGTTAGATAATTGTGATTCTTGTATACATATTAAGCAGAAATTAAATTGCCCTTTCACTCCATCCCCAGCTCTATCTGCCTCTTTCCGTGCATTTCAAATATAGGAAGCCCAAACCTTTCAACCACATTTCAATGACAAACAATTGGAATAGACCAGCAGACTAAAGCTGGGAAGAATCTATTTCAGCATTCAGGTCATATGGTTTCTTTATCGCACCAATTTGACAAGGAACCTAGCAGATTTTCCTCAGATCTCGTAGATCCAATTAACACAAATGACTCAATATGAGTAGTTAGTGAGGAACTTCTAAAAAACAGCATTCCCCTTCATCCACCTGTGATTAAATCTGAGAAGTTAGTCCTGAAAAGTTTACAGTGTCAAACTCTTCAGCAGGAAGGAGGGGGCCTAAGCAAATGCAAGTAGCATACCAGGCATCAAACTATTTAAGCAATACTCTCCATATCTTGCTCATATAGACAGCCAAAGACCATACAGAAAGACCTGCAGAAATATAAAGCAAAACAACACCCGAGGCTACCAAAAGCCCTGATCCTCCACAACTGGAGAAATAAAGAAAAAAGATAGAGAGGAAATGTTAGCCATCTCAAAGAATGATCAAATAAGTTAACCTTGAGAGATTAGCTGTTATCAAAAGGTATTCACCCTAACGTCAAAGAAAAAATAGAGGGAAACAGGCAGGACCTGTTGTCTCGTGTAGCCAGAAGGATGGTTAATGCAGTCATCTGTGTGGCAGTTTTCCATTTCCCCAAGTTATTTACAGCAACAGCCTGAGAATATGTATTATTCTTTGTTTTAAAATCACGGCGAAGCATTTCTGGACAGCAGGCATTCGAAAAAACCTTAAGATGTTTGACAAAGACAGGAACAAAGTGGTTTTAAAGGAAGGAAAATACTAAACTAACCTCAGAAAGTTTACTGTTCTGTGAAGCAGCCCATTCTCTGACTGCAGACATGGTAATCTACAAAGCTTTAAAATTGAAATGTTAGAACAAATGAGAGCAGTACATTTTATCAATTGGCCTCATTATTTCAGTGGAAGAGAATTCCATTATTAAGTCATTTGCGCGTCGTTGTGGGAATGCACTGAAGTATGATTGACATTGAAAAAGAAGGAGAAAGGGGACAAAGACTGGATTAGTAGTACAATTTCATTCTAGGTTGGGACACACCACGAAAAAAAAAAAGTAAACATAATGCACTTGAGCAACATTATGTGCAAGCGTGAAGACTAGACTATCCTTTAAGTTCACTGCAATTGAACCAGCAACACAGTTGTCTAAGTTGACTTGCAAAACCAATTAAACATGCCTCAACAAAATCCTAAAGATTAATAAAGAAAATTAACTAAAATCCAATCCACTGAAACAAGAAATTATTCACCACTACATGGATAGAAGTGTTATAGATACCAAAGTATACTTGCCTCCCGTCCAATAATGGCAATTGAGGGCACAGTTAATAGCCAGGGGACTTGTCCAAACATTTCCAAAGGTCTAGTACACAATAGTACTAAGGTGGCAGCAACCATAAGCTGCATTTAGTAGGCATAAGAACAAAATAAGATGATTTAAATAGTTCTTAAAAACCATACCTGTTAAATCTACCTGAATTACACTAAAGAACAATGTCAGCTTCAGGAAAAAGCAAATACCTTATCAGCAACTGGATCCAAGAATGCACCAAAAGCGGATCCTAACCTCATCTAAAACACAATTAAAGCCAAAGCTTCAACAATCATTCACCCAACCCAACTTTACTTTTTCTTTCCTTCTACAAAGCAGAAATAAGAAAGGATCGTATACCTTCCGCGCCAAGTACCCATCAAGCCAATCAGTAACTGCTGCAGCAATAAAAATACTCGTGGTAGCTGTTTTTCCCCAGCAAGTATCCACATAAAAGGCTACAATACCAATAAGCATAAACAGAGGAGTTAGTTTCCTCTTCGAAGAACATATCAACTTCTGGGTTCTTCACACCGAACAAAAACAATTCATGTACTACGAGGTCTATACTTCATCTTCTAGCACCAGACTATCGAAGATAAAAACATCCCAGATTAAAACTCAATGCATTGAATCGAATCCTCAATGTCCCAAAAGTAATGAACTTTCCAACTTCCCAACCATTTTAAGGCACAACAATCCCAAAATGCATTAGAAAAACATTTTAAAAAATGAACGCATACTGCTAATGAGAAGAGGCACCGCAGCAACCCGACCGAGAGTCAAAACCGTGGGCAATGTAAGAAATTTGGAGCATGCCTCCTCATCGTGTCCGTGATGTTTCTGCGCAGGCGAAGATTGGGATATTTGATTCGCGTCTTTTTTATGATCATTGTGGTACCAATCCACATTATCGACCTTACTCTCGGAGCCCATGTCAACTACAACACCCGAATCGGGTCGGGAAAGCCCACCCGAATCGGAGGAAATTGAGGACGAAGAGGTGTTGTTGCAATAAGAAAAGAAGGAGGAGGAGGAACGCTTATAATTACAATGGCCAAGAAGCGTAAACCCTAATAAATTACTACATCTATAATAATAGCTATTACTATAATTGATGTGTGCGCACGATAAGCGTGTTATCCTGCGCCAGCCCGTACTGCTATTATTAAGGGAAGAAGAATTAGAGGCTACGGCTATCGCCGGAACGGCGGTGGAGTAGGAGGCTGGGGCGGTACGGGCCCAATTGTAGGGTTTGTTATAAAGTGAAAAGGCCAAGCTCAGTTTCAGCGCTGCCATGGCCGGCGATCGTCGAAAGAGAGAGAAAGTGCAATTTCAAAGCAATTTCAGTTATTCCTATGCCTTCAATTCAAAATCTGGGAGTGAAAATGGCTAGGGTACTCGAAGTTTCAATTTAATAACAATTATGTTTAATTACCAAAAATTATAAGTTTATTTTAATAACGACATTTTTATCTTTTAGATGTTTTAAAAGTCTCGTTATCACATTCAAACTATCAAATTAAGAATAGTTAATTATCCTTTTTTATTACTTTAATTTTGCCACTGTATATAACAAATAGAACTATTCTACTTAATAATAAGGGACAGATTAATAACAAATGAGGATTTTTTTTGGAAAGGTTTCAGTTTGAAAGTACAGGATTCACAATTTTTTGCCGATCCAAGTCCACTTTAACTTTTTTAAGACACTATCTTAAAAACCTTAATTTGGTTATAATGGGTCTTTAGTTTAATCGAATTCTTAAATATTTATCGTATATTAAATAACGAATGTGTAATTTTAGGACATGTGTGGTTTAATTTTTTTAAAATATTTTTTATTATATATATATTAAAATTTTTATGATATATTTGTGTGCTTTATTTATTGATTAGATAAGGATCCATTACATAACAAATATTCTAGCGTCTGCTTCACCATCTATTTTTACTAAAAATTATTTGTTAAGAAATTAGGAGAAAATACACGAGAAAGAAGAAGATAATGTAGAAAGAAGAAGTAACTGTAATGTTAGATTCTGCTGTGAACTGTTGGTATATATAGCATTCACTCTATACAAATATTATTCTGGTTAGTGTAGTTCGTTAATTGTTTAAATTCGTTTTGATTTTTAGTTTTAATTTTTTATTTTATTAAATATAAAAATTGATAAAAAATACACTCATACAACATAAAAATTAAAAAAATATATAATACTCAATACAAAAATACAATAGTCATAACAAAAAATTACAATTTATAACTCAATTAAATATCTCTTTAGTGTTAATAAATATGTTAAATGGGATGCAAAAATAGAGTTGAGTTCAGACTCAAATCAATCATTATCAATTTACTAAAATGTGTTCATATGTGCTTGTTGATGCAATGAGTTTTGAAAGAAAGCAGAAATTGTTTTGGACAATTTCTGGTCAATAAGAGTTTAACTTCACGGTACGATACATCATTTATTTAATTCTGGAAGTAATGTCCACTATTTAAATATGACAAAGTGAAAATGTTTAATGAAGAATACAATGGTAGGTTTAAATTCACATCACGATACTCCATTCTGTTGATTCCTGGAGCGATGCCCTGTTTGATTTTGGAAAGGAGAGCATGCGTGAGTCGGAGGAAAATGATGGTATGGACTATGGGAATAATATTATAAAAAAATTAGGGTTTGAAGAGAGCTTCAACTTATAATTTCTCATAATTTTGTTTATTCAGACAAATACATTCAAATTCAGATTGATATAACAAATATAAATAAATAAACAGATTCATAACAAAACAAAACAAAGGTGCTGAATGTCTTTAATTTTGATATCCTCGAATAAATATTAAGAGTATCTTGAATCCTGTGCAAGTATGTAACTTGGTGAGTTATTGGAATTGATAATATGCAATTCACTACTTAAAGTATATCTACAAAGCTAATTTGCAATCACTAAATGCTAATAAAATTTTGCTTTTTGGTAGACTTATACACTTTAGCTAATTCATATCCAAAATTCGTCCATGCAATAGTATATTGCATAACTAAGAGATTAATAGTACATTACTTGTTCGTAAAAATTTAGGGCTTGTTTGGTATAGATTAGGTTTTCAATTTTAGTTTTTATCAAAAAAATCCAAAAAGATAACATATTAATACAACACAGAAATCGAGGATAAAACACAAAAATCAATACAAATATATCAAATTTATAACTAAAAATCACAACCCACAGCAATACCAAACGACCACTTAAATTATTACATTTTGTTTAATTACATGATTATTCAATTAATATAAAATATTAAGATGTTATTTAATACATTTCAAAGAGTGATTTCCCTTGTGAAAAAATTCAAATATTAATAACATTTTTTAGTTGTTAGATTAAATTATAATATATTTTTTAGACATGTTTAGATATATGCTTATGATCAACTAATTAAGCACTTTGAAAAAGGATATTAATATTTTTTTTATTATTTTTGTTTTGTGTTTGCATATAATATAATGTGTCTGAAGGATTTTATTCAAATAATTGTTTTAAGATTCAAATTCAAAAATTTCAAGAATTATGATAACTAACACTTGAGATTCACCAATTTTAAAGAATTTATGAAATTCAAACTTAAAAGATTCTAATAGTTATTTCAAAAAATTAATGAGACTGAAATTTGAGATCTTAACAATAAGAAACTCTTCAAATGTTCTTTTCAATTATTTGAATTATTTTTTAAATATATAACAATTAAAATTTTATAAATTGCAAATAAGATTTAAAAAAAGAGACATATGAATTTCTTATTGATCTAGACATTTTACACATTCATCTTTGAGAGAATTAAGATTTTTGTAATTATGTACTATAAGAAGTTTAAAATGCGAAGTTGCATATTGTTTTTACTAGCATTTATAATTTAATATAACACTAAATCACTAAGAAATATTTTTTTTATCTCGTAGGAAGTGCCAATGAAGACTTCAAAAAGTACATTATGTTGGGGACTCGTTCAACTATTCTCATCTTGAATAAAAATTTAGATTTTTATTATTTTTATTTTTTTCGTAATGCAATTAATACAATAAAAATTACACCTAATTCAATTTACAAGTGAGGTCAAGAATTAAAAGATGAAAGAAAAAGTTTAAAAATTAATTCAAAATTATTATTTTTCAAGTGCATTTAATAATTTATAAATTATTTATTTTAAAAATATTTGATAAATACTTAAAGTTGTAACACGAGAATTTAGATAATTTATGAGAATCAAAGTATTAGAAGATGCAAGCGCTAATGGAGCAAGGGATGGGATACTAATTCCTCCTACTTTCACCGGATTACCCAGTTCAGCAGGAACTCCGATAGAATCTTGTCCTTTCAAACTGAAAGTAGCTCCATTATTTCTAATCAAGTGGGTCTAAAACGTCTACCTAGCTCTTATTATCAACTGCTTTTGGGTTCAACTAATTTATATTATATTGATATCAACTAATTTTTTAAATTTATAAAATAATTTTTAAATTTTATAAAATTTGTAAAATAGTTATGAATGTATCATGTATTTTCTATAAATATAATTTCAACCTATTTTAAATATTCAATTAATATAATACAATATTTATACTTATTAATATTAATTTTCACATAA
>JAOXYD010064797.1:0-12831 GCA_028565735.1 Pinacopodium congolense | reverse complement strand
GGTATCTATTAAAATAGTGAGCCCAAGAAGTCGTATGGAGCCATTGTAGCATCGTCGGCGTGCTTAACACCACTCTTTCACCCTAGAGCCTTAGAAATCAGTCTACAGACGGAGGAACAAGTGCGATGGGGCAAAACACAGCCTTTTAGAGTGACAAAGAGTGATCCATTTCTTTAGGGACCTATCAAGTTTAACGAGCGAGGAGAGTGATTTGGTTTTGCCCACAGAAGCGAGAATCTGTAAGAGAAGGTTGATATTGGGTTAACTATGGCAGTGATTGAGGGGGACTTATTCTATGATAAACAAATGACTCTAAACAAGAACCTTAGGACAACTAATCCTAAGCTAAGATGTAGAAGTATTAAGCATAAATATAGTATCTTCAATCCATTTTAAATTGAAATTACAAGGAGTGAAGTCATATTTTTTTCATTTCGAAGCTCAACTCCTTTTTTATCTATTTGAATACCTCCTAACAGGTTTCACCCCAGTGGAGAGCTGAACGAAAGTTTCACCAGTAAACTCTAGTAGAATAGCATTACCAATAGAAAGAGCCTTCTCCTATACATTCTTTTTTGTATCGTCTTACAAGTTGTTGTCATGAAAGTTGGGAAGGAGTACGCCTGGTTCACCAAGTTCTACTACTTTAAGGCCTAATCATAGCCTAAAAAAAGAGTTTAATCCTTGCTCAGAAGGAATGCTAGCTATATACTTAACACATGTAAGTCGAACGTTATTTTTAGGGAGCTGGGCAAAAGGAAAAAGAGGCTCCTAGCTAAAAGTCCTTTATCTCGCCCAGGAGATGGGAACAGTTAAGAACAAAGTGGCGAACGGGTGCATAACATGTGGGAATCTGTCGAACAGTTCAGGTCAAATCCTGAAGAAAGCCAAAAAGTATTGTTTGATGAGTTTACGTAGTATTAAGTAGTTGGTCAGGTAAAGGTTGACTAAGCCAATGATGCTTAGCTGGTCTTTTCAAATGATCAGGCACATTAGGACTGAGACAGGACCCAGACTCTCACGAGGGGCAGCAGTGGAGAATCTTAGACAATGGGAGAAAGCCCGATCTAGTAATATCACGTGAGTGAAGATGGGCAATGTTGCTTGTAAAGCTCTTTCGTCGAGGGCGTGATCATTACCTTCATGGATCCAAACACGTTCACAAGGTGCACAATCAGAATAAGACCAATAGACACTTTAGAAGATACCATTTAAGCTGCAAATCGTAATGCTTCTAGAAAGGCATATTTAGAATATAGAAGAGTGAAAGTTCCTAACAATCTACGAGTTAATCATACCCTTCTATGAATCGTACGAGCACGTCCTCTGTCACCCCCATCTCACTTACGGCTCTATACCCCAACTTGCTCTAGTTTTTATTCCTCCTATTTCTCAGTAAACAGACCGTGGGAGCATAGGGGCGATATCTGTTTTTGATTGATAGAAAATCTCTCTTAACACCCCTCCTTTTTAAATCATCAAAAAGGTTAAAAAATGAACATTTAAGCATGCTAAAAACATAAATAAAATCAATACATATCATAAACTTTAGTCTGTAAACGCGAAAACATTATCAACATGAAATAAGCATTAAAAAATCATAAAGAACTATCATCTAGCATACCTAAATCTATCCTAATCATGCAAAATCTATCCTCATACACTGGTCTAGTGAAAATGTCTACTAATTGAAGTATGGTATTAACAAATTCAAGCTCAATATCTCTATTTTGATCGTGATTACTAATGAAATGATATATAATTTCTATATGCTTTGTCCTGATGCACTGAATAGTGTTAGCCCTATATGACACTTAAAAGGAGGGTGAATTAGGTATTTAAAAATTTTTATAAATTATACAATGTAATCTTTTACCAATTTATTTACACATGAAAGCTAAAGAGTGAGGAAGAACAATTTTAATTTATCAAGTTAAACAATAACAATAAATTAGACAATAAAAATAAGTTCATAAAAGTAAAAGAGTTAGGAAGAATGACACAAGCAATTTATTCTAAATTGGAGCAGTCCACTTGCCCCCTGAGTCTAGTCTCTTCCAATTACTACTGTTAATATTTTTGCGATATTATAACAAAAAATTACAACCTTAAAAATATAATTCTTTTTTAAGGCTTAAGGATAATCTTTTTCTCTCCTTTTTAAGGCTAAGAAATAACCTATCTATCCCTTTTCTAAGACTAAAAGATAAATTATCACTCCCTTTTCTAAGGCTAAAAGATAACCTATCAACACTCTTCTTTTTCAAGGCTCAAGAATAACGTTTACACAAAAAGACTCATAATTTCACCCTTCTCACAAATACACCTTACAAATTCTATTGCTCTTGACTCACTAAGATGTATAAGGGCTCAAACAAGATTTTTGCGTGAAATGCAACATATAATACTTACAAATATATTCCACACACATAAATATACACTATAAACTCACAAAAAAACTCAAGAATACTCAATCTCAATATATGAATACTTTCTATTTCTCTTGGATACAAAAACAAACCAAAGCTAATAAAAGGCTTCACCAAAATAGTAGCTCATAGATTTAAATGGAGAGGAGCTTTGGATTTAAATGAGAGTGGGGCCAAAGCTCTGAAAAGCTTTACAAAAACGACATCATAAAGGAGAGCTTTCTTAGGCATATAGAAAATAGGAACTAAAAGCTTTACAAAGAAGGACACATGTTTTGTTCTTTAAGACATAAAAAACAATGTTTTAGCTTTGAATTTTAATGAGTGGGAACCACAAAAGCTTGAAAGCTTTGCAAGGATAGGTGGCGGCACAAGAAACAAAAGCTTCTAGGAGACTTGTCTTTATGTATGAAATGGCAGCCCATGGAGTCCTTCTTTACACACCAAATGGCAATACATAAGAGTAGCTTGGGATCCTTTCTTTCCATTCAAAATGAAGCTCATATGTGAGTTAAAGAGAGTAGCAAGGTGTGTTTATGCAGTAGCTTCTCAACACTAAAAAACTGCAGCAGCTTGGATAGCTTCATCTCCATTAAAAAATGCAACACTTGAAGAGCTTAAACTCCTTCTATACGACAAGCAACCAAGAAGTTTTGAAGAGGGCAATTGGAGACAACATGCAGCCCTATGGAGACAAATGGCGGCAGCATATAAATAAAGAAGGAGCCGAAAGCATAGAGGGGAGAAATGTGTTTCAAACACATAAGAACTCTCCTTAGTCAAGCAATTTAGCTGCAATAATTTTAGTAGAGTGGCCAAGTATTTTGGCTAGAGCCTGGAGCTTGATCAACAAAAACAAGCTTGAAGAGCCTTTCCTTGGAGATGGCACCAACATTTTCTTGGCTCTTCCTTGTTTATTTTTATTTTCCCTGTTTCTTAGTTTGTTCATTTCCTTCATTAGCTTTAGATGTTTTCTTCATTTTCAAATGTTTTTGTTGCATAACCGAGTGCTTTAACTTTTATTCCCTAACTTAATGTTTTCTTAGTTATTTTATTTTATGATTCAATCAATGGAAATACATGTTATGACCATGGCTTGTGTTCTATTGTTGAATATGTGTGAGTAGGTTACTTGGTTAAGGTTAGGATTTGATGGGTTTTGTGTGTTTGGAAGATTTGTGCCTAATTAAAGTGCTTGAATTAATCTTGCTTGGAAGACAATCTTAGTTAGATTCTTAGATGATTAAAGACGCTATGACCATAGGCTTGATATTATTGGAATGTTAATTAGGTGACATAATTGAATTTAGGTGTTAAATCGACTATAAAGTCTTTTGTGAGGGTTCTTAGGATTAACGAACTTAATTCTAGTCATTTTGAGATTCATACCTTTTATTCCAATTTGTTTATAGACCAAAATAGATTAATTAAGTTTAAAAGAGAAAATATGTTTCCATTATCACTGGTTACATCTTGTTTTCATGATGTATGCCTTAAATCTATCTAACGAATTTTATTCTTGATTGTTTAACCTATTAAAATTTGAAGCACTGGCTAATGTATCATTTATTAGACTTTTAATCAATTAGCCTATGTTTAGATTAAGCTTTGGTTGTTTTTGTTTTCGTTTGGTCTTATTTTTCTCTTTTAATTAATTGGTTTAGAGTCATCTATATAATTTTACATTAATTGACCTAGTGTTATGCTCAGATTCTTAGGGAGACGATATTTAGAGTTTACTCTGTTTTATACTACTTATTGACAATGTACAATTGCCTTTATTTTGTCTAGGATTAGATTGGTTAAATTTATACTTTAGTTAGACCACAAAAATAACAACCTATCAAATTCTACTATCCAAGACTTGTTTCTTTACACCTATCTCAACAAACACAGCAAACTCCACAAAAACATTAGTGAAACTATTTTGTCATTATCAAAACAAAGGAGGAACCAACCCTTAGTTCATCAAATAAGATTCTTTGTGAAGAAAATTGCACTTATATTATCATAGGTAACGAGAATTTTATTAAGTTCCAAATCATAATCCCTAATTTATTGTCTTCGAGTACAATAACTAGTGGTAGCTATATATTCTGCTTTTGTCATGGATAATACAGTAAAATATTATTTTCTACTAAACAATAATACTAATGTATTGCCTAAAAATATATATGAATCAAATGTAATCTTCCCATCTAATAAACTGTCTGCATGATCCACATCTGAAAACCTAACTAATTCAAAAAATCTCTCCCTATAATGCCAAAGTCCTGGGTTCAATGTCCCACACAAATACCTAGGATACATTTTACAGCTAACAAGTGAGACTCTCTATGAGATGCTTAAAATTTAGCATATTAGCAAATACTAAACATAATATCAAACTTACTTGTATTCAAATACCATAAGTTACTAATCATACCTTGATATTGTTTAACATCTATAAGCTTACCATCCCAATCTTTGTTTAATTTCATGGATGTGCTTAATAGTGTGCCTAACAGTTTTCACCTGATCCATCCTAAATCAATTTAAGTAGTTCTTTCATATACTTGACTTGGTTGATAAAATTTCCTTCCTTCATTTACATGATTTGAAGTCTAAAAAAGAACTTTAACTCACCCATCATACTCATTTCTAACTTTTTACTCATACACTTTGCAAACTTTTGACGTAAAACCTTATTAGTAACATCAAATATGATATCATCCACATAAATTTGAATAATCAATAAACGATCATTTTTTTAATAAACAAAGTAAAATAAAATTTTCCTTTAATAAAACAATTTTTAAGAAGAAAAACACTTAATCTATCATACCATACTTTAGGTGTTTATTTTAAACCAAATAAAGCCTTATAAAGCTTTAAATGAGTTTTGAGTGTATCATGTCTTTCAAAACTAGGGGATTGTTCAACATACAGCTCTTCTTGATAAAAACCATCCAAAAATGTGTTTTTTATATCCATTTGAAAAAGTTTGAAACTCATGTATGTTGTAAATGCAAGTAATAATCTAATGGCTTCTAAACTATCTATAGGGGAAAAGTCTTTTCATAATCTATATTATCTTCTTAATTATAACTGTTACAATTAACCTAGCCTTATTTATAACTATGTTATCTTGTTTATCTAACTTGTTCTTAAACATCTATTTTGTACCTATTATTGAGTAATCATTTGGCCTAGGTACTAAACTCCAAACTTTGTCTTTTTCAAATTAATTTAATTCTTCATTCATTTCTAAAACCCAAATTTCATCATCTAGAGCTTCTTTTACACTTCTAGATTCAATTTGAGATATCAAAGGAAGATGAGATAAATTTTTAAAATGATAATGAATAGTTATCCCTTGTTGAATATCACCTAGAATTTGGCTAGAGGGATGATCTTTCTTGTATTTCCAATCCCTTGGTAGCTCATCGGCCTTCCTTTCATCCCTTAGTTTAACAATTGGGCATTATGAGCTTTGTCCTTCATCCTTTTCTTCTTTTTCTTCTTCTTCTTCTTCTTGAGATAGATTTTCTAATTCCTTAGACAAATCTATATCATCTTCTTTAAAGATTACCTTACTTTCAAATGGGTTAGTCTTATTAAATACAGCATACATAGATTTCTCAACAACATGTGTTCTCTTGTTAAAAGATCTATATGCTTTAATAACTTTTTAAAAATGCCTTCATCAGTTTTAAAATCAAACTTACCTAAACTATCCTTAGTATTCATAATGTAAAATTTGCATCTAAAAATTGTAAAATAACTAATCTTTGGATTCTTACGTCTTCAAGGTTTATAGGGGGTTTTATCCATATTATGGCTAATGTTTACCCTATGAATGATATGACATGCACATTAAATTACTTCAGCCTAAAGACACTTAGACAATTTATATTCGTTAATCATGTTCCTAGCTATTTCTTATATAGTTCTATTCTTTCTTTCTATTATATCATTTTATTCTGAAGTCATATGATCTGCAAAAATTATGAAAAATTTCATGATCATCACAAAAGTTTTCAAGTGTATCATTGTTAAATTCTTTACTATGAACATTGTTAATTGATGTAATGGATAAAAATTTTCCATTTTGGACTTTTGTAGCGAATCTCACAAATGATTTAAAATATTTATCTTTTGTACTTAGAAACAAAACCCATAAACTCTACTAAAGTCATCAACAATAAAAAAAAATGCATATGATTTTCCACCTAAATTAGTTACTCTAGTAAGACCATTCATATAAAGAAGTTTAAGGGGTCTAAAAGTTGTTACTGATTTCTTACTTGGAAATAAATTTCTTATTTGTTTATGCTTTATCATGGTCCACAAATCCTATCGTTTTTCACATCTCAAGCTTGGGAGCCCATTGATAAGTTACTTAAAGGTGAGTTTTGATAAAATGTCCATATTAGTATGTCCAAGCCATTTATCATGCACTTTCACTTAAAGAAATCAAACACCTTATAAAAACATAACTATCTTCTCAACATAAATCTTTTTAATTCTTAAAAAATTTTATCATTGATTTCTTTACACTTAGATGCCTAAAATTAATGCAAAAATGCCTATTTATAGATGAAATACCTCAATCTAGCAATTTTTTTTGATGTTATGGAACATTCTAATGCATTAAAATTATTTTCTTGTTGAGAAATAGCCATTAAAGGGTAAAATCTAGACATTAATATTGATTAAGATCAAGCAACAATGGTGCCATTATAGTATCATTGTTAATGTCCTACTTTAATGTGGGTAGCACAAAGACACCATTGATCTCTTAGTGAACTGTCATTGTGCTTTTGAAAGAATATATCAAAACTTGAGTAAAACACTTCCAATTCACTATAAAGCTATTTCAACATTATAAAACATCTTCTTATACACACATTGAAAATCTTCTCCAAAAAATTTTTGACACATTAAGAGGATCAAAAGCATTCCCTATATAAAGTCCTCTTGTATATGAATCTTACATGTATATATTAAGTCATGTATGTAATTATGCACAAATGGGCCTATCAACTACTAAAATGAACTAACTATAACTTACAATAAAAATTACAAACATAAACATATATGGATGCTATCTTTGATCTTCAAAATTAAGTCTTCTTCATATTATCTTCATGATCTCTAATTTAGCTTTAAGACTCCATAAACAATTCCATCTATATTTCTATAATAATTCCATCCATATACCTATCTTTTAAGGCTTCAAACACAATAGAAATATCAATCCAAATATTGCTTTGTCTTCATCAAAATAAGACAAACCTCCCTTAGTTCAACAAATTGTTTTCCTTTTCTAATGATAGGATGTTAGGAAGGAAAACTTGATCCCCTTTTAAGGATCTTAACTACTTATTTATATGTTTAATGCTTATTCCTAATTTTCCCATCATAAGTTAGGAATATAACACTTAGATTTCTGCATATATAATAGTTCATACTTAATTAAATGATTTAGACTCATTGGGTCAAACCTTGCAATAGCCAATGACATGTAATATTATATATATATATATATATGTATATATGTCCACCAAAATTCTAACACATAAATCTTCGTTCATAGGTGAAAAGTAACCCTCACATCTCACTAAAATCTTCCTTTTAATGTGTGAAGAGTAATCCTGATAACTCAATTTTAATAAGCCCACAATAAAATACACTTAAACCATCTTACTTTGACCATCCAAAGTGTTTATGATGGATCATAACCAAAATCAAAGATAAATGCACACTACACCATAAGAACCTATCATAAAATTACCTCTTTCACTTAATTTGATCAACATACAACACTTATATGCAATTAATTCACTTGGAATTCCATGAATGTACAAACACATTCCAAAAACATCTATTTAAAGGTCAAAATCCACCAAATAGTTGTTTATGACCACTGGTATTAATTAAAAATCAACATATACAAATTTTCCTATTAGAAATTAACCATTGGATACATTTTACGCCCACTAATCAATCATTTGACTATACTGGCTGTCTAGTTAGATATATTAGTCTACTAATCTAATGCATTAGTCGACCAATGAACCAAAACTCACTAAAAACTATAAGCATTGTACGCCATTAATCGCTCGCTAGCACTATCAACTGATACTTATAGAAATCACATACTGGTCGACTAATAAGTGTATACTGATCGACCAATCTTTCTGAAAAATAGTTTTTAACATGTGTAAAAAATTTTCTAACACATCTAAACTTCCTAAAATACATTCAAATAGTTCTTTTTAACAAAATATAATTCACACTCACTTTAAATCGTCTCCCAAAAATATTTTAATATATCAAGAGAATTTCTTTAAAACTTTCCCAAAACATTCCTCTTAATTAAGGAACATATATGTAAAATACCTAAGTATGAATGCATATGCATTATTTAAACCCTTAAAATAATCAAGATAAGATTTATAACAATAATTACAAATGTAAACCTAGTCAACCTCAGCAAATTTGATCTTTATTTTATATTCATTTACTCTTCATTTTCATCTTTTATTTTATCTATCTTCAAGGTATAAATTCATTTGGCTCATGGCTCTAACTTGTATTCTTACATTTCATCTTCCTATCTTTTCAAAGAGCTTTCAACATAAATAAATCATTAGTGATAAATTTGTTTTATCATCATCAAAACATAGATTAAAACCTCATTTGATTCAATAATTTCCCTCTGTTTTATGATGTTAAAACATGTATTATTAGGGAAACATAAAATAAAAATCATATGCAAGGCAAACCATATTGCTCTCCTTTTATCTAATATCACTCAACTCCTATCCTTTTTTTGAATCATCAAAAAATTATTTATAAACTCATATAATTTTCCATCCATGTACACCTCTTAAATTTATGCATCATAAAACAATATAATGTACAATATATGAACCATCACATGCAAGACATCAGAATCTCATCAAAGTCAACAAAATCAAGACTCCCCCTAAAGTCATGCTTCCTAAAAATATTATACCCTTTACACAAGAGCATTTAATATCATATTTCTTCTTCCCCTTTTTGTCAGCTTTAAAAAGAGTATTAATATGCACATTTATATGCATCAAAAAGAGAAAGGAAGTATGAAGGAGATCTAAACATGATTCAAATGTCATAATTCAAATTCAAATGTCACTAACAATATTCAACATCCAAATATGCATGATACATCTAAATTCTGCCCTATGCAAAGCAAACGTATCACTAATCTCTCTTCTAAAAAGGTATTATCCAAAAAACTTATTCACACACAATTTTAAAAAATTTAAAATTTCCTCCTAATAAGGTAAAATCTATTATATTTGATTAATGCATTATGTAATCCATCACTTTTAACATAATCATTCTGTCCCTGTTTATTTATTTACTATGTTACTGTCACTCTTCTTTAGTATATGTAATGACGTTAAGGTATAAAGCAGTCAAAGCATAGAAGGGATTTAAACTATATCCAAGTATCATCAATAACATTCAAGTTACTACTTCTCTTACATATCATCAATAACATTTAAGTGACTAATTCCATTACATATATACCAATAATGTTTTTTTATCTTTAAAGATAAGTATACTATTATTATCAAAACAATTATATACTTTTAATCATTACTTCATTTTCTTCTCCTCATTTAATTCAACAATTTACTTATTTAAATAGCTTATATGGGGACTCTTTATGAGTTTTTGCATTGAGATACCATTTATTATTTGTTGGAGATGCCATTTGTTATAACTTGTTAGATACCACTTATTAATTACTAAGGAGAAACTCTTGTTAAACTTTACTTTATGTCTACTTGATAACCACTTAATGGATACTAAGGAGATACTCTTGTTAAACCCTTACTTTATGTCTACTTGATACCACTTAATATTTGACCTATCGGAAAAAAGAACTAACGTGTTCTAGGTACTCATACTAGTTTAAGTCTTTGAGAGTTGGTTTTTGAACCTTTCTCATCCTATAGGTTTACAAATATATTTTTTAACTATTTCTTCAATCTTAGATAATTGTTTTCCTATATATTAAAGAGATAGATTAGTATAATTAACCTTTTTTATATAACCTTTGAAGGTAGCATCTCCCTTATAAGTTGATATTATAACTTGGTTCCCTCTATTTTAACTAATAAGTTACAATGTAGAGGATGAATTCCTTTAATAATTTTACCTTTCTTTGTAAAATAATTTACAAGAGTAGATTTTAGGGTACAAATAAATAATTTTTCCTTAAAATTAGAAATTTTCTTTTCTAATAAAGGTAAAGACTTTTCTAAGAATTGATAACATCCCATTTTCTCTTGACTTTTTAAAGAATACTTTATATCTCTTAAGCCAAAGATTATGTTCCTTTAAAAAAAAGGTTAACATAAACCATTTTCCTTTGTAGAGTTAACTTTTCTGTTACTACATTCTTTTGCATAAAAATATTAGTGGTTTAGGTTATACCCCATATCTAATAAGGATGGTGAACTTGATCTTGGTTTACTCTAATCTTTAGACCCATTAGAACCAACCATAGATGGTACAGTAAATAAAATTTCTACTTTGTACTAAGAACGGACCACTTCATCTTCATACTTTTTAAATTTACTATTTAATTACACACTAAAGTTGTTGAAAATTTAGGCATAAATCTTTGTTTAGTTTCAAAAGTAGATTTACTATATGTAGATCTTTCTAAACTTATTCGTCCTTTTCTAGAAGAATTGAACCTAATCTCAACATTTCCATCCTTATATTCTACAAATTTTTTTTCTAATTTAAAAGTATATATTTTCCTAGCATGATTGGCATTTTCTAAAAGCCACATATCTAGGAAAGTAACTTGATCTCATTCAATTATGTTAGGAACTCTTCGTGACTTTGTAATGACTACTATAAATAAGGACCATATGTTATGTACCTAACGTCATATTAAAACCATATGTTTGGATGTTTAGACAAGCAGCATAAAGTATATTAGGGTTTATGAGGGACAAAATAAAGTTTGAGAAGTATGAAGAATATATCGATCCATCACAAAGATTAGATTCTACTATTCCTAATAAGGAGTCATTAAATTTGTTATGCTTTTTATCTCTAACATAGATAATTATTGAAGTGTATAAGCCTAAATGAGTAGTTGATTTTAAGGGTACTTAAATCATTTCTATATGTTGAAAATGAAGTCTTTTATGTGCTGAGATATAAGAATTTGAGAGAATAAAGGGAATTGTCCATGTCCTTCACATAAGGGAATAGTTTCCTCCAATATTTTAATAATATGATCTGATTTTGATCCAAAACTTCAAGAAAATTTATAAATCTTTAAAGAGCTAGAATTTGGTAGTTTCCAATTTTGAAGATTATTTTCTATATATTCATGTATTACTATTTCTTTAGGATTTAATGGGATGTATAAACACACTCCAATACTACCAATTTGTAGGCCAAAATCCACTAAATAATAATTTATAATTGTTATTATTCATTAAAAATCAATAAATACAAATTTTCATGTAAAAAACTAGCTAATGTACAGATTTTACACCCATTAGTCAACTACTCTACTGCATTGGTTAACTAGTTAGACACATTAGTCAACCAATCTATTGTATTAATCAACCGTTAGACCAAAACTTACTAAAAGTTGAAAATAATGTACACTAGTCGACCATTCCTTAATATTAGTCAACTAGTATGCAATGTAATGAATACCGATATGTATCAACGGTATACCGCTGATACGCACCAGTTGATAAAATTTTCAGTATGGGTTGGACTCTGTACCGTACCAGATGGTATACCAACCTGTACCAGACAGTGTTAGATCGGTATTGAAATATCGAGAGTTTGTATGTAAATAAAAAGGTTATTAGTCGACTGATAGTTTGGTATCGGTTAATCCAATGAATTTTTTTATAATTATAAGTTGATTGATGGCTTGGTTTCAGTGAAATAAAATGAAATTTCCTATAATTATACTGTTCATTAAATACCATCGATTTAGCGATGCAAACAAACGGTCAACCGATGATATTGTCCATACACAATGACTTTTGTATATATACCTATGAATATGAAAACCTTAGTTATTTAAATTCTTCTTTTGAAAAATAAACAATTTCTCACAATTAATAACATGCATTAATAATTAGTATATATTTTGTTTTTATATATTAATATATTATTTTATTTATTTACTTTTATTCATGCATTAATATATATTTATAATTTATTTATATGCACACATTAATATTTTTTTAGATAAATGCATACATGCGTTAATTAATATATTAATATACTTTTATATTCTTATTTATGTATTAACATATACATGTATTAATATTCAACAATATTATTTTTTAATTTTATATTTGTTTTAATTCTATTA
>JAOXYD010064787.1:0-12831 GCA_028565735.1 Pinacopodium congolense | reverse complement strand
TTACATAATAATAAATATTAGTTATTCATTTATATTTTTATTATATATTTAATTTTATAATATATTTTTACTTTTTTTATAATTTATATATTTTATTACTTTATACCGGTTTTATAACGACTTAATACCAATTGAACATTTAAACTTTAAACTTCTCATTTCACCAGTTCGATATCCAATCCGATTTTGAAAATATTTACTTTTCACTAATTGTTCGCTTTAAATTGAATGCAGGTTAAGGGAAATCAAAGACCCATATAAGCTTTGTAATTTCTGAAATTGAACACTCAGACCGATCTCATCACATACGTAACCAAAGAGAACAAAATTTTTCATATTTTATGAGTTAAATTCACTCTTATTTTATTATGATCAATTTATAAATATAATAAAGTATAAATTATAATTTATATCTTATTATAAGACTTCATTTCCTTTTTTTTTTCAATTCCCCTTGAAAAATCACTATAATTGTATAAGTATCAGGTTTTTAGTAGTATTCGCTTGAGATAATTCTATAAAAACGTGTAGAAAGGGGTAAATCAAGAATTTAATTGAAATATAATTGAGGTTTTGACAATTTAGTAATTTAATTAAAATATAATTCTAATTAATTAAATTCCAATTAAATAACAGTTAGATCCAATCAAGATCTAATATCTAATAGTAGTTTTTATTCTTAAAATATTTTATATTTAACCTTAAAGTTTCTCAAATTTTATAATCAAGTTTAACTTAATTAAATTATCTCTCTTCTTTTTAACTGATTAATTAGATTCTCAAATATATTGATAATAAATGTAAATTATAATTTTAAACTATATATAAAATTGGATAAATTAAACTTTTTATTTTATCTTTATTTTTAATTAAATATTTTGTATTCATAGATTAAAATTAGCTTCTAACAACATATTATGACTACTTAAATTTTAAAAATGTTAAAATAAATTTGATTAACCTTTCAATGTATAGTTTTTTAATTTAATTCAATTCTTTTATTATACAATATTTCCATTAGACATAAAATATGAAAGTAATATCTACTATATCTGAATTCCATCATATTAGTTCTTTAACAATAATAATTGATTTTTTAATGATAATTGAGTCATTTTACTTTAACTAAGGATTTTTCAAATCAATACTAATAGAAAAAATAAAATGTTATGTTTAATTATTTTGGAGTGAGGAATCTTATATTGATCATTCAATTAATTTCATATAATTCATGCCATATCTATTGATTATTAATCGAATTCTTTTGATTAGGAAAGTTTTAAGTATCATTAAAATATAATAACCTCTGAGATATTTTAAAGATTTTAAATCAAAAAATTACTTATATAATTATCAAAATAAGCATTTTTATAAACACACAAGAAATATTTTATATGCAATTCTTTTGACAGATAAATTTTGTGAACTTGTTCTTTAATCAATGCTCTAATGTTTGTTTAAGTATCCACGTATTTCAGTTGTGAGATTGACTATATTTTTTAAGAAGAAATGCACTTTATACCAATCTTTTGACTTTATTAATATTTAGTTTTAATAAAGTAATAATTGCAAATAATTTAGAGGTAATATAATATAAATTTTATAATTATGATATTATCATAGTTTAATTTATAAAAATATATTTATTTTATAAATTAGTTAATTAAATAAATATTTATATTAATTAAATAAATATTTATAAAATAAATAATATTTTTAGTTAATTATATAAGAAATAGAGCTCGGTAAGAAATAATTGAACACTCCAAAAATAGGGACAGCAGCTACGGTGAATCGGCTCATTGTTCCAAGCTTTTTGCCCACAAATCCTTGCATGATTGTTTGAGATTAACGTCGTTTGGGGAAGTAAATATCCAGTGAGATGAAAGCTTGGTTTGTCTTTCATGTGTGGACAGGATTCATTATACAGGCACTTTATCGTTATGATCAATTCTAGTGGGGCATAGCTCAGATCAACCATAAATTGAAAGCACAATAAAATATATTTTGAATCAGAAGATGATTGTGATTTGCGTATCATAATAAAAAAAATGATCATAATCGCTGAGTTTGTCCAGCTTCTTAAAGTATTTAAGCAACAGTCTTGCCATGTTGCTTGTGCTGATGAAATGACAGACCCTCGGCACCAGTCAGTTCGATTGTTAGAAATTAGAGGACCCCGAGTACATTCACAAGGTACGTGCAGCAGGCTTCATTTAATTTGGACTGACATGTGGTCAACTTTTTAAATAAAATCGTTATAGCTGATACGCGTCTTCTGATCTACATGGAAGATATGGACCATAAACTTTCATAAACACAGACGTAAAATCGTTCACCCCAACTGGCATTGTCTCCCCTCTTGTCCAGACTCTTGCAGGCTTCCCCTGAAATTTATTTTAACACGTTAATTCCTGTAGGAAAAATTACGACTTAAATATCTCATCTTGCTTTGTTTTCCCTTTATTATTTGTGATGTTTGTTGTGGTTTCATTAAAAGCTGGCCTCTGTCGAAATTTTGCACGTATCTACAAGGAGACCTAACTTAGACTGCGAAAAAGATTATAAATTAAGGGCTTGTTTGGTATAAATTAAGTTTTCAGTTTTAATTTTTATCACAAAAATCGAAAAAGACAACATATTAATACAACACAGAAATTGAGGATAAAATACAAAAACTAATACAAATATATCAAAACTACAACTAAAAACCACAACCCACAGCAATATTAAACGACCCCTAACTTTTCAGTGTTAAGCAGTAATGTTTTAAATAACGTTTTATTTCGACTGGTACCGATTAGAACGCGTCATATTAGTTTAAAAACAAAATGGTAAGTGTTTATTTCGTTTTATAAATAAATACTGGTCGGTATCGATTGTTTCAGTTGGTATTTAATCTTCAGTATGATACCATGGACTAAAATGTAAATATTAAAAAATTACTCATCCTCAACCTCGTTTGCTCTCACGGTCTCGACTGCCTCCCTCAACTCCCTCAAGACTAATGCTTTCGTCATTGCCACCTCCACTGTCTTCGACTCCAGTCCAGACCAGTCGCCTCACCTAGGCTCTCGCCAACCTCTCCCTGTGCTTCACCTCTCTGGGTCACTCTCACTGGGTCAATCTTGCCTCTCCTCACTGACGCTGCCCGACTGTGCCTCCCCTGCTCTCAGTCGACTTGATTGATTTTAAGGTATTTTAGCGGTTTTAGCTACAAGTTCGGATCAGCCATTTGGTTTGATTTTTGTGATAGTTTAACGAATAAAAAGATAAAGGCTTCAGGTTTAATAGTATTCACTTTCAGAGAATCTTTAATACCCAAGAAGAGAAGAGGAAAGAAAGATCAATGGATCTGCGATTTTGAGTTTTGACGAAAGCTTTGATTTTACACATCTTTGAATGATGCAACCAAGCAGGTGGCGTGAGACTTGCAGCTGCAGAAAGTTGAAGACGGAGACAAGTCATTCAATTTAATTGATATTAGGATGTCAACTTAACATTTTAATTTAGTTAATTTGAAGTTCAATTCCACTTCATTTTGGAATGAGTCATGTCTTTAGTTTTTACTATTAAATTACTATATTATATGTTACTTTATTATTATTGTTATTAAATATTTTTTATTTTTAAATTGAAAAAATGAAGGATTTTAAGGCTTTTGATTTTTGAAAAGGAAAGTAGTGGTGTTATTATATATTATTATTTTTATTTATGTGGATATAATCATCAATGGTGAAATAATTTCGACTTTATTAAAGGAAAATAATTCAAGTGTTTAAATTAATTGTAATAAAATAATTTGGTAAGTAATCTATACTTGTTAATTATGCTGAACCCTTTTTATGATTTTATTTTTTAATCTTATAATATATAATTTTATATTTGAATATTTGATATTTATAATTAATAAAAATAAAGATATAATTTTTAATATGTTAAATTTATATTATTATTAATTTTCTAAGATATGATTGAAGCAAAATTAAAATATATAGTACAATATATAGGAAGATTATTTTGCAAATTTTTAAAATTTAGAGACTGATTTATAATTTTAAAAAGTTATCTGAAATGGTATTGATATTAACCGATACTAGTATAATACTGTTTCAAAACTATATCCGGTACCGGTACCGGTACGGTATTTAAAACATTGTAAAACAAAGGATATAAAACAATGTACATTACCACCAATGTATGAGAAACTAAGACCTTGTTTAGTTGAATTTTGATTTTTTGTTTTGGTTTTCTATTTTTCTAAATACAAAAATTAAAAAAAACACACTAATACAACACAGAAATCGAAAAAACACAAAAACTAATACAAAAACAAAAAAATCACAATAAAAAATCATAACTCATAACCCAACTAAACATCCTCTAAATGACTTTTTTAGTCCAGTGAATGGATAAATTTTATAAACAGTTTTTTTCATAGGAATTTCTTATATATACTAATCAACCAAACAAAACTACATCGCAAGTTTGGGATGCATTAATTCTAAATAAGTCATTAATAATAGAAGGAAAAAGACTCAAAATGAGAAAATTGAATACTCTTACCCTACTACATACTCAAATCATTGTCTACACTCGATAGATTTTTTTAATAAATTTAATTTTGTATAATAAACAAATAGATTAAAATAAATTTGATTATATAATTTTGTAGAACATTTTCTTTTAGATGATTTTATTAATTACAGGTTTTTAAGTATTCAATTACCGATAATATTTAGATATTAAATTTAGAGAAATTTAATAATTTGGAAAGAAAAAGGGAGAAATTATTAGTTTTTTTTTATTTTTTTATTAAATTTGAGAAAGACTAGCATTTCTCATTAAAGAAAAAAGAAGTTGTACATGAGTTTATATAAAAGATCAGCCTAATAATTGAATAGCTGAGTCAACCAAATAGAAAATATCATATGTTAACAAATTGATCGTCAACTAACAAAAGTAATATATCAACTAACTAACAATAAAAGATTGCATGCTAACAAATTGACCATTAACTAATAATAGTAGTATATCAACTAACTAATAGTAAGTGGCAACTATATAAGTTAATAACCCTCCTCAAGTTGGAGTGTATATGTTAAACACTCCAATCTTGGAAAGTAAAGCATGGAACTTGGGAGCATGGTGAGCTTTGGGGAAGAAGTTTGCCATCTAATTTAAAGATAAAACTGGAAGGAGATGAATGACACTAGCTTGTACTTTGGATCTAACTATTTGAAAATCAATTTCTATATGTTTAATGCACTCATGGAACATAGGATTATGAGATGTATGTAGAGCTAATTGATTGTCACATTATAGAATGGTCGGTGAAGAGTAAGCTATAAATAGATCCTGCAATAGGTACAGAAGCATTATAATTCGCATATAGCAGCTACCGGAGCCATATACTCTACTTTAGAAGAAGATTTAAAAACTGTGCTCTACTTTTTAGTCTTCTATGAAATTAAAGAATCTCAAAGTAAAATGCAAAAGCCTATAACAAACTTTCTTGTACTTAGACAAGTAACCCAATCTAAATATGAAAAACCTTAAAGTATTAAGCTACTTGAAGAAGTGAACATAAGACCCTATCCTAGAGAATTCTTCAAATTCCTTTGAACTCTATAAGCAATTTATGGATGACTTTCAGTTGGTTTATCTAAATGTTATGAGAGTTGTTGAAAGCTAAGAAATACTTTAACTCTCCTAGACTTTCTATTTTAAATTTTTCATCCAAGAAATGCTTGAAACCTACAATTTATTCGTCAACATTTCCAACAACAATTACATCATCCACACAAATGAGAAGTCAAGTAAAGGACTTGTTAGTATTCTTAATGAAAAAAGAAGGATCTGAGGATTCTAGATGAAAACCAATCTATAGCAAAGCAGAGATGAATTTAACATTCCATTACCTATTATCCTATTCAATGCCATAGAGAGACTTGACCAATTTACATACTTGATTAGGCTTGTTAGATTTGAAACCAGGTAGAAGCTAGATATAAATCTCTTTGTTAAACTAAGTGAGGTTCTAATCATTAGTTTTTATGATGAAAAAATATATTTATTGATAATGTTTTAGTTTTGATGTATTGAAAAGATAGGTTAATGCAAAATGTGTAAGAGCGCATAATGGAGCTCAAATAACATATTAATGAAAAAAAATCGAAATGAAGCAAGCATTGATGAGAGGATCAAGATGGAAAATCAAGACAAGAACAAGAAGATTGAGTAGTCTAGAGTTATATTTTTGTACATAAACTTATCTTGATCTTAGCAATGTTTGAAGGCTTAAGAGTTTGTGTATTTGCATTTAAGATTTTGATCAATACTTTTAAAGCTTGTTTGAATATGTTCATTACATTTGTATAATAAGAATTGGTTTAGAGTCTCACATTAGTATAGAGTTTCATAACCAAGAGAAAGTTTGGTGAATTATTTTAAAGAAGACTTCTTAATATGAGAACATGTTTTTGGAAGGCATTGGAGTTCACTGAAGTTTGATTTAATATGTGTATATGTGTTTTAATATGTTTTAAGTCAAGTTTGATAGGAATTTTGCTTTTGAGAAATTTAGGAAAAGTTTAAAATACTTTAGAAAATTGTTTGAGTTTGTTTGATGTTGTTAAAATTTGTTTCAATTTGTTTAAGTTTGATTGAGTATAGTTTTTATGTTAAAATTTGGTTTTAAGAATGTTTGAGAAAATTAGGAAGTTTTTAAACTTTTATGAAAATTTTTTTGAAATGAAAATTTTCACAAACCAAAATAAATTTTGTGTTTAAGTTTAACTGAAATATCTTGGAGTCTAAAACAATTTTTGACAAGGTTTAGAATTTGTATAAATTAGTTTTTAAGTGAAAAACAATTATTTTGGAATGTTTGAGAAAGTTTAGAAAACATTTGAAAGAGTTTGAAAGTTGATTAAAATAAAAAATTTTCATAATCAAGAAGTATTTTATGTTTGAAATTAATTGCCATCTCTTGGTATTTAGAATCTCTTAAGCACTTTGAAACTGGTGTGAGTTAGTTTTTGTAGTGAAAGTAAAGGTTATGGTATGTTTAGGATTGGTTTAGAAGTTGTTGAAATGAAAAGTTTTTGAAAATGTGCTTATTTTTCATAAGCCAAGATATAATTTGTTTTTAACCTTAATTGAAAAGTTTTAGTATTCAAAATTACATTGGTAAAATTTTGAAATCTTTTTGAATTTGTTTTGGAAACAAAAGAACTAGTTTTGAGTTAGTTTAGATTGGTTTTACGTTGTTGTAGAATTTGGAAAACGTTTTTGTAAAAATATTGAGTGATCATTGTTTTGAGGTTAGTTGATCAATTGATGAATTTTGGTGATAAGTCAAATAGTGTCTTACATTTGGTCAACTAGTATGGGATTTTAACTAGAATTAATCAACCTACTGATCGATTGACCCATGCATATCGTTTGATCAGTTGTGACAAATAATGACTAATAGGTTTTGTCCAATAGCTTTTTATTTATATGTAAAGTCTCTTTTATTTTTGTAATGATTATTTAAGCTTAAGAAGCTTATAAATAGATAGTCTAAGTGGTTAGAATCAATCTTTATGCATGTTTGACGACTGAAAGAGCATTGATTGCATTTTTAGTTAATTTATGAGTTTAAAAGAAATAGTTGATTTTGAGTTTGCATTTGTTACATCTTTTGAGTCTCTTTAAGCTTTGTTTTGATCAAGCAAGAGATTGGGATATTATGTCATTTAGTTGAAGCTATAAGAATGATTTTTGGGGCTTAATTTTATTGTGGAGATTTTGTGAAAAGGGGTTACTCTTCACCCTACATAAAAGAGGCTTTGTATTTGGTTCCTCTTCATTCTTGAAAGAAGATTTGTTAGACTGCTCTTCATTTCTTGGGAAAGAAGATTATATGGGTTTCCTTTCACCCTAAACAAGATTCTTTTTTATAGTAAAATTTTCAACATAATTATTGGAGAGTGGACTTAGGAAAGAGTTTAGCTTGCCAAACCATTATAAAATTCGTTTTGCCTCCTTTATTCTCTTAACGCTCTTATTTACTTGCATATATGTTTGATATTGAATTTTATTAATTTAAATCATTGGCTTATTTTGGCTTATCATTACATTTATGTTGAATTATGACTTGGGGACTTTATAATTAGGACAAATTAGTTTCGGTGGTTTAATCCTAGAGATTAGAAATTTTTAAAACACCTAATTCATCCCCTCCTCTTGAGTGTCATTAGAGCTAACAAATAGTACTAGAGCGGGTCTCACTAGTGCTTAAATTTCTAACAAGATTAGTAAGAAAAGGTTAAATATGACATATTTGAATGATTTGACATGTTTATATAATCAAGAGGATTAAATGTGTTTAAACTAACATTGTTTGATAGTAATGATTTTTTCCTTGGAAAAGTAAGTGTCAAAATTTTGGATTTGAGGGGAATTGTTTCTAGTGATTCTATCATCTCCTTTGAAAAAAAGATTATAAGGGTTTCACTTCACCTTAAAAAAGATTGTTTTTCATAGTGAAATTTCCAATAATGTTATTGGAGAGTGGAAGTAGGCAAGGGGTTTACTTGCCAAACCATTATAACATTTGGTTTTCCTCCGCTATTCTCTTATTTCTCTTATTTACTAGTATTTTTTTTATATTTAAATGTCTTAATTTGAATAATTTTCTTATTTTAGCATATTATCACATTTAGGTTAAATTATAGTTTAAGGACTTCGTACTTGGTAAAAATTGGTTTAGGTGGCTTAGGTATAAAGTTTAGAAAATTTTAAAATAGCAAGTTCACATTCTTCTTTTGCTTGGCATTAACACAATGCATAAATTTAGGAGGAGTCCACAATACATGAAAGATTTTTGTATGTTTATGAGAATTTTGAAAATGATGGATAGAAGTTTTTCAAATTCACGATTAGGTTTAATTTTATAACAATTAGTATGCTTTCAACTCTTTTTTAACAATTTATATCTTTTTTATAATGTAAAAAAAGAGGATAGTGTTTAGTGATATTAAGGACAGTAATAGGTAAAAAAGTTGAAAGGGATAGCCTTTGATCATTTTTATGAGCATTATAGTTTACTTTACATATGTGTGTGTTCTATTTTATGTGTTCTTAATATTACATATTTTGTCATCATAAAAAAAGAAGAGGTTTTTGAATCAAGAGAGGCTCCAATGATTATTTTGGATGACGATAAAATATATTCATTATTAATATTTTAGATTTGACGTATTGAAAAGATAGGTTAATGCAAATGTGGAAGAACCTATGAGGGAGCCCAAGAAATATATTCATGAAGAAAATATTGAAATGAAGCAAGTATTAAGGAGAGGATCAAAATGGAAGATTAAGAGAAGCACCAGAAGATTGAATAGTTTTGAGTTTTATTTGTAAACTTACCTTGATCTTATTAATGCTTAAAGGGCTCAAGAGTTTGCATATTTGCATTTAGGATTTTGATCAAGAGTTTTAGAGTTTTTTTTAGTTTGTTCATTGCATTTGCATAATAGGAATCGATTAGAGTTTCACATTAGTATAGAGTTTCATATTAAAGAGAAAATTTAATGAATTATTTTAAAGAAGCCCTCTTGATATTTCAAAATGTTTTTGGAAGGCATTAAAGTTCGTTGAAATTTGATTTAATGTGTGTATGTGTGTTTGAATATGTTTTAAGTCAAGTTTGATAGGAATTTCAATTTTGAGAAGTTTAGGAAAAGGTTTAAATTCTTTAAAATTTTGTTTGAAGTTGTTAAAAAAATTTTTTAATTTTTTTAGTACGATTAAGTATAATTTTATTGTGAAAATTTGTTTTCAATAATGTTTGAGAAAATTTAGGAAGCTTTGGAAATATTATGAAATTGTTTGGAATGAAAATTTTCACAAACTAAGATAAATTTTGTGTTTAAGTTTAACTAAAATGCCTTGATGTCTAAAAAATTTTTCAAAAGTTTTATAACTTGAATGGATAGATTTTAAAGTGAAAAGAATAATTTTGGAATGCCTGAGGAAATTTGGAAAACTTTTGAAAGTGTTTAAAAGTTATTTAGAATGAAAATTTTCCATAACTAAGGCATATTTTGTGTTTGAGTTTAATTGACATATCTTAGTGTAATAATCTCTTTGTGACTAATTTAAAAGTTGAGTGAGTTGGTTTTGTGGTGAAAGAAAATGTTTTCACATGTTTAGAATTATTTTGTTAGTTGATGAAATGAAAAGATTTTGAAAATGTGCTTAATTTGTCATAAACGAAAACATAATTTGTTTTTTAGATTAATTGAAAGGTCTTGGTATTCAAAATTATTTAGCGAAAATTTTGAAAGTTATTTGAATTTGCTTTGGAAACAAAGGAATTACTTTTGAGTTGGTTTGGATTGGTTTTATGTTACTAAAAAACTTGGAAAACGTTTTTTAGAACTATCAATTGACTAATGCTTTAAGGTTAGTCGATCAATTGATGAATTTTAGTGATAGTTGACCAATTTCTTGAGTTTGGTTAACTAGTATGACTTTTTAACTGGAACTATTCAATTAGTGGATGGGTTGGTTGACCTAGTTATGATGAATAACGGCTAGTATGTTCTGTCTAATATATTTTTATTTGTGTATAATGTCTCTTTTGTATTTCTCAAAGTTATTCAAGCTTGGAAAGCTTATAAATAGATAGTTTAATTCTTTAGAAACAATGCAAGAGTTGGTTTTGAATATGAATTTGTTGCATTTTTTGAGGTTGTTTGACCTTTGTTTTGATCAAGTAAGAGATTGGAATTTTGTGTGCTTGAGTTGAAGTTATGATATTGGTTTTTAAGGCTTAATTTTGATGTAAAGATTGAGTGAATGGGGATTATCTTCACCAAAAATAAAGGAAGATATGTATAGGGTTCCTCTTTCACCCTTGAAAGAAGATTTATTGAGTCACTCTTCATCCTCTTTGAAAATAATATCGTAAGGGTTTCTCTTTACCTAAAATAAGATTAATTTTTATCGTGAAATTTCCAATAAATATGAATGGACGCTACAAAGGAGTTAGCTTGTCGAACTATAAAATTTGGTTTGCCTCCTATATTCCCTTATCTCTCTTATTTACTTGTTTTTATGTTTGATATTTAAATGTCTTAATTTGAAATATTACTTATTTTTAGATATTATTACATTTATATTGAATTGTAATTTAGAGACTTCATACTTACCAAAATTCGGTTTAGTTGGTTTATGCTTAAAGGTTAGAAGTTTTTAAAACATTCAATTTATATTCCCCTCCCCCCTCACCCGGTCCCTCTTAGGTTCCATTAGGGCTAACACTCTTTATGCAAATCACCATATAGAAAAGTATTATTGATGTTATGTTAATAAAGAGACTAATTATTAACAATAATAACAGCAAGTAAGACTTTAATGGTCGCCTTTTTTTACAATAGGAGAAAATGTTTCAAGGTAATTAATACATGCTTGTTGTTTAAGCCCTTTGATCACTAATTGGTTTTTTGCCTCTCTATAGTTCCTTCAGTTTTATACTTCGTTTTGAAAACAAAATTTGTATCTAGTGAGTTTTTTTCCTGTAGGAAAATCAACGAGAATCCAACTATTTTTTTCCTAAGGTGCTTGGATTTGAGCATCCATTACTCTTCTTCAATGATGGCTTTGGCTGTTTAGGTATAGATGACGAGATTTATTGGTAGTAATGGATATGGAAAGGCCTTGTGTTTAGGGGATAGGATATGGTATGAAAGGATTTTAGAAAGATGTGTGAAGTACTTAATGTAGAATCTACAGTAGAGGATGGAAACCAAGGCAATGTGGAAGAGGAGGCCAAATTGAAATGGTAATCCTTAAGGTAGTTAGGAGGTTACTTAGGCCTTGTTGATCTTCTTTATGGAATGGTAGTTGTGTTGAAGTTAGGAAAACATATTGTATTTGGTGGGTTTAAGGTAGATGGAAATGGTATATTATTTGTATAATTTGCATATTATGTACCATAAGTAAAGAACCAATCATCAGATTCATTACATGTAATAGGAAGAGCAGGATGAAAATTATATGAATCTCATATTTTATATGGAAAATGAGATTTGCGAAAAAAATATTTTTTTAAATTAAAAATTAATGAGTTAAGAGATCAAAGAATTTTATCCTTTAAGACTAGGTGTGAAACCTATGAAAATAATTTTTTTTGTTTTTTAACCAAATTTGATTTGTTTTGAGTAAGGAAGAAATAAAATAATGACAACCAAAGACTTTGAGGAGTGAAAAATATGGAATTTATTGTGCATGACTTCAAAAGGAGTTTTTTTATGTATAAATTTTTTAAAGGTTTGATTTGTTAAATTCATAGCATGACTATCAAAATCTAACTAAAAACAGTTTGAATATTAGCATGAAATTTTAAGGCTCGACCATATTCAAAATGTGTTGGTGTTTTTTTTTTTTTTCTACCACACTATTGTGTTTCAACATAGGAAATCTGATGGATGATGCCATTTGAAGTGTAAAAATGAGGTATGTTGAATTTTTGTCTATTATCATTTCTTATGCCCTTGATTCTTTTATGAAATTATGTTTTTAAAAAATAATAAAATTTTGCATCAATTGTCAAAATTTAGACTTGGGTTTCGTAAAAAAAAAAAACTATGTGAATCTATTGTAATCATCAATAATAGTTAAGAAATATTTGTGACCATAATAATAATTGAGAAATATTTGTGACCATGTATGGATGTAGTAATAAGAATATGTCTATATGTATCTGTTGAACCAAGGGAGGTTCCAATCTTGGTTTTGATGATAACAAAACATGCTTAATCACTAATGGTTTGAGTT